>NRDX01000049.1:0-39852 GCA_004125185.1 Entelexis vaccinii | reverse complement strand
CCCGCCGAGAAAAACCGCCCACAAAATCTGGCTTTGTTTGGGTTGGCAGCGTAAAATGTGCTTGGATTTAGCGCGCAAACGCGGCGGGGCGGCCGCCTCCACCGCCGGCGGCTTGCTCGTGTTCTGGGCGCGCCATTGCGATGCTCAGCGGCCTCGCTGACTACTCCAGCCGCTGGCTCCTGGTCCTCTCTCCCCCACGATTTGGCGACGGCAGGCAGGCAATGGAGTACCACCGGACGCCCTATCTGGGCCGCCTGACCGATGCGGCGCTGCTGCCGCACTACCAGGAGGGCCACGGCAGTCCTCAGAGCGAGCCGCTGCCGCTCGTGGGCGTGAGCCCCGACGCGGCGCGCAAGGCCGGCAACAACGTGAGCGGCCGCGTCTTGTCCGTGACAACAAACTTCCCCGTGGTTGCCGGCGTCGAAAACAAGCCGGTGCTGCGCTCGCGCCGCGGATTGAGCTCGCTGACCGCCTGCCTCGACCACATCTCGGACGAAACCGAGTGGGACAACATCAACATTGCCTGGGTCGGCGAGGTCGAGGGCCAGGACGAAACAATGAACCTCACCACGCAGGAGAAGCGCGAGCTCGAACGGCTGCTCGGCGACAAGCAGATCCCCGTCTGGCTCGACGGCGCCGCCTGGCGCTGGCGCGAGTACGCTGAGCAGGTCTTGTGGCCGACGCTGCACTACAGCAACAACGTGAACGACATTGCCGTGCAGCAGGCCGTCGGCTACTCGACCTACGGATGGACTCGCTACATCGAGATGAACGAGCGCTACGCCGACGTCGTCATAAACCAGTACCGAGAGGGCGACATCATCATGATCCACGACATGTACCTGTTCCTGCTGCCGCAAATGATCAGGAAAAAGTACCCGAACGCCCTCATCGGCCTTTACGTGCATTCGCCGTTCCCGAGCAGCGAGCTGTTCCGCGGCCTCCCCCAGCGTGAAGAACTGCTCTACGGCATGCTGAACTCCACCATCATCGGCTTCCAGAGCCGCCAGTACATCAAGCATTTCATATCCGCCGCTACGCGTCTCACCGGCATCGAGAGCGTCGGCGAAAAGCTGCTGTTCGACGGCCGCTACGTCGCATGCGCCGCCTTGCCCTTCGGCATCAACGTGCGCGACGTGCTCGAGCGCAGCGGCAGCAAGGCCGTGGCCGAAATCGTGAAGGAAATCAGCGAGATTTACGCAGACAAGAAAATCATCGTCGGCCGCGACAAGCTCGACAGCACACAGGGCATCATCCAGAAGCTGCGCGCCTTCGGCATGCTGCTCGAGCTGTTTCCTGCCTGGCGCGGCCGAGTCGTGTTTGTGCAGATCACTACGCGCACTTGGCAGTTCTCGCCGCGGCTCGAGCAGCAGATCTCGCAACTCACCTCATATATCAATGGCGTCTACGGCGATATCCACTACTCGCCCATCGTCTACTTCAGCCGCCACATAGACCAGAACGAGTACATTGCGCTGTTGCAGTGCGCTGAGCTCGGCTTCTTCACTCCCGTGCGCGAGGGCGCTAGCTCCGCCGCCGTCGAGTATGTCCTGTGCCAGCGCATGCACCCACCTTCCGGATGCAGCCTCGTCCTTTCCGAATTCATGGGCATTAGCGATCTGCTGGCCGAGGGCGGGTACTCGGTGAACCCGTTCGACTCCATCCAGGTCGCTTATGCCCTGAACCGAGCCCTGCAGATGGGCCATTCGGCCCGCTCGGCCATGGAGGAGGAAAACATGTACAAAAAGGCGCTCGAGCACGACGTTGGCAACTTCGTCTCCCAGTTCTTGTCCACAGTGGTTCTGCATGACCTGCGCCACGAGAACCAGCATTATACGCCCGACGCGAACGTGCAAGAGCTCGTGAGTAGCTACAAAAAGGCCGGGCGGCGACTGTTCTTGTTTGACTACGACGGCACGCTCACGCCCATTGTGCGCGACCCCGCCGCGGCAGTGCCGAGCGAACGCCTGAAGAAGTCGTTGAAGAAGCTGAGCGATGATCCCAAGAATGTGGTGTGGATCATCAGTGGTCGTGATATGGGGTTCCTTGACGAGCATATGGGCGAGTTCAAGATCAATCTCAGCGCCGAGCACGGGTGCTACGTAAAGAAGAAAGCCGAGGATCCTAATGCTGGCTGGGAGGACCTCGTGTCGAAGCTCGACATGTCATGGATGAAGGTCGTGCTCGACGTCCTGCAGAGCTATACCGAGCGGACAGAGGGCGCCGTCATCGAGCGCAAGAACTCTGCCATCACATGGCACTATCGCAAGTCGGACCCCGAGTTCGGCAAGTTCCAGGCCAGCCATCTGCGCGCGTATCTTGAGCTGACCGTTGCCAACAAATATCCCGTGGATGTCATGGCCGGCAAGGCCAATGTCGAAATCCGACCCAAGCTCTTTAACAAGGGCGAGATCGTGCGCACCGTGTTCGAAGAGGCCGACAAGGCGAACGAGTTCCCCGAATTCGTGCTATGCATAGGCGACGACACTACTGACGAGGATATGTTCCGCGTGATAAGCGACCAGAACCGCTTCGGACTACATACAATCATTGTGGGCCCGCAAAACAAGCTGACGATTGCTAAGTGGCATCTGAACAATGTCGACAAGGTCCATGAAATGCTTGACGAGCTAGCTGCCGCTGATAATTAGTCCCCCCCCCCCTTTCTCCTTATTTTTACGCATTCCTGTGTGTACGCCTGCGTGTATGCAGGTACATTCATACATCCATATACCATTCTGAAAGCTCAGGATCACTAAATATCTAGCGCGCAACCAGCCTATGCGTGGGCCGTCAGCCCAGCGCCTGCACTACTTTGATTTACTGAGACCACAAAAACATAAAACATCTCCATAACATCATCCTACCGGTATGACAGACGGCTCTGTTAGAGTCTTACGCCGAGGGCTAAGAAAATCCGCTAAATTTAGATACAATAGGATGTCGCTTAACAACAGTAAATTGCAAACAGGACGAGAATTGGCAGCAACCTCAGCGGCAAATATCGCGGTGCAACATCAGTTGTCGTGGCACACCGCCTAACAAACCATCTGGGTTTTTGCGAACAAAGTGGCATTCTGGTAAAGAATATATATATATATACATGCAAACGAACTCACCAAATAAAAAGGCGCTGTTCATTTCTTCTTTTTCTTCTGGTTCACCTGGTGCAGGCGGCCAGTAGTGACCTGCTCCGCGTCTTCGCTCATGATGTCGTCCAAGCTAAACGCAGAAGAGTCCTCCTGGGTAGAATCGGCGGCTGCATCCGAAGCAGCTGCATCGGTGGCGCCCAGTTCTCCAAACTTGCGCTTGAACTTCGCAAGCTTACCGCTGGCGTCGAGCTGGATAGCGCGGACGTCGGGCTTCGACGGATTCCAAAGCGGGTTGTTGCGCTGGTCCGAAAGCATCTTCCACTCTTGTCGGGGGAAAACCGACTTGCGTTTTATTGTCGAGCCATCGCTCAGTTGCACCGTCTGATCGAACTTGTAGTATATGGCCGGGCGCACGTCCTCGCTGCGCAGCTTCGTGCCCGCACGTCGCGGCACGGCCGTGCGGCCGCCTGGAGCAACGTAGCCGCTCTTGGCGCGCACGCTCATACGCGGTGCCAAATCTGCAATGTTTCTCAACATTTTGGCCAGTCCCCACCACGCACAGGTCGTCGCGGGCACGCGGTTTTTCGATTCAGATGAAAAACCACTGAGGCTAGGCGTATGTAGTAATATACTCGTCGCCCTATATGGGTAATAAAGGACCACATATGTACCCCAACCCCAGCCCCACACCCCCCAAACTGCACAGACTCGCTGCGGGCTGTTGAGCCTAACGACACAAGCTATGATTTGGCTTTGTGCCACAATGAAAAGCCCTCTTCGGTGGGCAACTAGTGTGCTGTCAACTTGATGATAGGCGCCTTTGGTTAGACACCACGAGAACCCTCCCAAAGCTAAAGGGAAACTACAAACTCGTGCGAAGACTCACAGAATGTCGCAATTACGCTGCGTCATCGTTCGATTTCTGTGAATACGACGCGCATATGCCAACGCGCAGACGCCGACGCGCAAAAACAAGCACCTCATGTGTAGAGAACTCATTGCTTGAATGCATGTTTGAGCGCGTCCCCTGTGGGCGCACTGCACCCAGTCCGAGCTGTGTGAATTGTTGCAATGTTAGGAATAATATAGAGTTATAGAATCATAAGGAAGACACGACGGCCTCAGCACTGGTTTAAGCAGAAATAGATATGACTGAGGCCGTTCTGTGAGGGAAGTATGATGACTTCTCAATGTAAGCACGTCACTAATACGGGCCACATTGCCCGCCATTGCACTGTCCGTACCATTTGCACGCGTTTCACAAATTATAAAAGGAAAAAAAAAAGTGTTGTTGTAGTGTGTGGTCATGTCAAGTCATGTCGGAATGTATTTGGCTCACTCATAAGTTTGAGCTTTTTACTCGGTGAGGTACGATACGCTTAGGCTATAGCGAACGTGCGTGGTGGGTGTGCGCGTGGTGGGTGTGTGCATGGGTATTTTGAATCCATCACCATACTCGTATGTATGCAAAACGACAGAACACTGGCTGATGATGCGGGGCTCATCGGGCAGAACTCTCTCAATGCCCGAATTGGAACCAAAGGCTTGAACCTTTACTGGACGGGTTCCTTTCGACCCATTCCAGATAGTACACAACAATCGCCGTGGGCTGTCCGAACAAAATTGAGAGCCAGAACACGCAATTCCCGATGGTTGTGCCTCTACCGCGCATTTTCTCCAAAGGCTCAGTAAGGAGGATGAGCACGGGCTGGACCATCATGGAGAGGAATGCGACGCCATTGAAGTTGTGCGTAGCGACGCCGAACAGCAGCTCATGCAGAAGCGCGCTCACGAAGAACACGGCGTTTGATGCAAGCATGCGAGACACGCCCATGAGGCGCATGGGCGTGTAAAGGTGCCGGCGGAAGTAATTGCTTACCGGGCGGTTCCAGTCGCGCCAAAAGGTGCCCACGCTTCCGGCGTTCCACCAGTCGCCATAGAAGGAGCGGTCAGCGAACCGCGTGATTTCGGCCATGAGGTTGAGCGTGGATTGGAACAGCACGACGAAGCCGATGATCCAGATCGTGATGTTCAGCGTGGCCAGGCTGAGGTAGTCCTCGGCGGCCGTATGCAAAGCGTTCTTATTTCTGACGAGATGCTCGAGCAGCGGCAGCCCCATCTGCATCATGAGCACCCATATGAGCACGGTGCCCGTGAGGATCTCACCCATAAGGGACAGAACGCGGCCCCAGCGGATTTCCTGGCGCAGAGGGTACACGGGCTGGTACACGAGGGTTGGTGCGAGCCAGTAGTGGACGGTGTTTGAGAGCGTGAGGTTTGTCGGGTATTGGGGTCCGCTCGCGTAGAATTCGGGCATAACGGCGTTTGAGGACATGGAGCGGCGCAGCTCGGCATTCGTGAGAACGAATGATGTGAGCTTTAGGAACGTGACAATGGTGTTCAGTTCGCAAGCCGTGGCCATGAGCGGGTGGTCCACGAGGGCCCACGTCTCGTGGCTGCCGGCGACGAGGCAGAGCAGGCACAAACCGTAGTGCAAGACATCGAAAGTGAAGTGGTGCCCCGGGCGTCTGGCGACGCGGCTGGCCGCCTTCTCGATGCCGAGCGCGACAGGCATGTAAAACAGGTTTGTCGCAAACACAATGAGGGCCATTTTGATATCGTCGAAGCCGAGGCCGAAGTGCTTGAGCGTGTTGCGGAAGCCGAACTGGGCCCAGTCGGCCCACATCATGCGGACGTTGCCCGTGACGAGCACGAGCATGAGCAGGTGCTTGAACCCGGAGACGTCGAGCGGCACGGTTGTGGACTTGTTCTGCAGCTGGCGGCGCTGGTTGCGGGCCTCGCCGCTGCTCAATGCGAGGCTCGGGCGCAGCCGGCGGCTCAGCAGCGACGGGCTCGTCTCTACGTGCACCGGGTTCAGGTGCGGGGAGTACTGGCGCCGGCCCGCCGTGTCCGGCACTGGCTTGGCCGCGCTGGCGGGGTCTGCCGCAGTCGGCGGGTCTGCTGCCGCACTTAGCCGGTCTGCTGCCGCACTTGGCGGGTCTGCTGCCGCACTTGGCGGCTCTGCTGCTGCAATCGGCGGCTCCGCCGCCGTGGCTGGCGTCGGGGCTGGCGTCGCCATCAAGAAAATGCCTCGTCGCTGGACCCGAAACCTGCGGCCAAGTTGCTGCCACTGTGCGCGTGGGGGTGGAGCCAGGGTGGGTGGAGCAGGCCCTGGCCCGTGGTCGTTGCAGTGGGTGGGTTGCCCTTGCCTTAACCTAAACAACCGGCTCATTATCGCAGGCGAGGCGGCCGCGGCCAAAAACGAATTACCCCAGCGCGGCTGCAGCCGCGGCCGCGACACGAGCCGTTTCGAAGCCGGGACCCGGCCAACGATAACGCGCGTGCGTCATGCAGCCGCTCAGGGTTTGGCGCGGGCCAATGGCGATCGCGCGACCCGTGCCGCGGCTTCCGGCCCGAGAAAGCCTTATCCAAGGGCAGGGCAGCGACCGGCACAGGCGGCGGCGGCGCAGACGGCGGCGCAGACGTGCGTCATTGAGTCGCTCAGCGCGTCGGCCAATGAGGGCCCGTGAAGCTGCGTCGCTACTGTCGATGCTGGCCACGGTCCTCGTGGCGAGTGCATCTCATCTTAGTTTGCATCTTAGTTTGCATCTTAGTTTGCATCTTAGTTTGCATCTCAGTTTGCATCTTAATTTGCATCTCACCTTGCATCCGCACTGCATCTTAGCCTGCATCTGAAGTGCATCTGAAGTGCATCTAAGTGCATCTGCATTTAGCCTGTTATTGAGGAAGCCGCGGAGAACAGATCGGAGGAGACCGCCAAGCGCTGCACGCAGCTCGCAGCTCGCAGCACGCAGCACGCAGCTCGCAGCTCGCAGCTCGCAGCTCGCAGCACGCAGCACGCAGCTCGCAGCTCGCAGCTCGCAGCTCGCGAACTCCTTCGGCCCTCCGTCGGCGCGCTCAGCGCCGGCGCTTCCGTGAGAAATCGATCGGGCTCACCGTGAACCGCTTGCCCTTCGATGCCGCGCGGTAGATCGTCTCGAGCACGTCTATCATGTCCTGCGGGTTCTCGACACTGAAGTTCAGCTTGTTGTTGTCGCCCGTGCCGAAGTCGCACATCATGTGCTGGTTCCGGTAGAAAAACATCACCGTGACGGGGTCCCACAGCTCGTACATCGCATTGAAGTCCGGCACCTCGCTCGTGTCGCACACATACACCACGGCGAAGTTGCGCACCTGCTCGGCAATCCCGTACAGCAGCTCGTCCATCTGCAGACACTCGATCGACGCGTCGTTGCCGAACCGCACAACCACGAGCCGGTCGTCCTCGCTGAGAATCGCTTGGTCGACGTGCCACGCCGTCGGCAGGTGCGGCAGGAAAATGCTGCCCATGCTGCCCAGTCTGTGGCGCTGTTCCGCGGCCGCGACGGGTTCGGTTCAGGTCGGTTCGGTTCAAATCAAACCACCGCTGGCTCTGATTACGACATAGTTTTTACAGGCCTCCTCCCCCAGGCAGGGGAGGGGAGATCGCTGGTTATATATGCAGGTGCGGAAGCCCGACACAACGGCCGCCACACATTGTATGTACACTAGAAAGGGTGGGTGATTTTTTTTTTTTTTAAGACCCGGCTAGACTAGACTGAGAAGCCGTAGCCGCGCATGCAGTCCTTGTACTGGTCGAGAATGGGCTTGCAGTCGGGCGAGTCCTGGCCGTGGAACAGCAGGCATTCGTCGCGCTGCGCCTTCTGCGGCTTGCACACGCAGCACGGCTTGACCTTCGGCGCCTCGGCCGCTTGCTGGGGCTGATGTGCTGGGGCAGCGTCCATTGATGGAGATGATGATGGTGGTGGTTTCAAGTCGAGTGTTAGTGGCCGACGCGGGTTGGGACGAATCGTAATTTATGCGGCCGATTTGTGCCACCCTGACAAAACGCTACTTCACGTGCCACCCACCCTAGGCTTATGCTACGGCGGCGGCTGCCTCTGCCTTTGTGCCTGTGCCTGTGGTGGTGGTGGTGGTGGTGGTAGTAGGGTCGGGTCAGTGACGGACGGGACTGGCCGTACCGTGTCGCCAAGGGTTCGCATATCTTTTTTTTTGAAGAAAGAATAAAACCGCCGCCGCTAACCTGGGCTCGTCGTGTTTTTTGGCGCCTTGAATCCGCAATGGGAAAAGTTCGCAAGCACAGCGGCGGCAAAAAGGCCCAGAATGGCCCGCGCGAGGTCACGCCCGAGGTGTTCCAGGATAAGTATGCGGCAAACCGCCTCGGCTTCACAAAACCAGAGTACCAGGGCGTCTCGAAGGGTAACAAGACGCGCAACCGGAAACTGGCCAAAGGCGGCCTGCCCCTCAAAAAGAAGAAAGAGCGCGTGTACACCGAGAAGGAATTGGGCATTCCGAAGCTGAACACGGCCCTCGACCCCGTCGGCGTGAAGGTCAAGGGCAAGAAGGGCAAGAAGTTCGTGGACGACACGTCCATGCAGCTCATTCTCGCCGAGGTCCAGCAGCAGGCGAACGAGGCCCAGGCTTCGAAGCTCGAGCGCGCGCGCCAGATCGAGGCCATTCGCGAGGCAAAGCGCAAGGAAATGGAGGAGCGCGAGCAGCAGCAGAAGGACAAAGTCGAGGGCAAGAAGTCCGAGCTCAAGAAGAAGGGCAGGTCGAAGAAGAAGAGTAGTGAGCCCGCCGGCGCTGCTGGTGCTGCGGCTGCCTCTAGCAAGCCGCAGAAGCCGGGCAAGAAGCGGGTCGCGTTCGCGGTCTAAGCTAAGCTAGGACGGGATATGCTTTGAGAGCGGGCAGTTTGTGATCCTGAGGTGAGTGGGCGTCTTTCCCATAATGATCTGCAGCAGATTTTATGATAAACCTGTTTGCCTCGACTTGCAGTCAGTCTGTTTGCAGTTGGCCTGCAGTTGGCCTGCCCTCGGCCTGCCCTTGGCCCGCCTTAAAGCAGGCCTATTTTTGAGACGCGAGTATGCGCTCACAATAACCCGAGCTGGTTCCGCACACTCGGCTCGCAACCAGCACTGAATGTTTGCAACCACTTTTAGGAGCCGCCGCTAACAAAATGTCCTGGCGGCCAAGGTGCACAGCTTGTTGAACAGGCGTAATGAATAGTACAGCGTTATAATGTATTTATGTGTGATGGCTACAACTTGTTTTTGCCGTGAATGAATTGACGGGCCTTACGTTTACGGTGCATACGAAGCTGTGCAACCCGCTTTAAATGCCGCTCGCTGTCTCACAAAAAGATGCTACGTTAGAGTGCTTTGCCGTAGAGCTAACAACATTTATACACATTCATTCACACACAACTTTACAGCGCATTACTGGCTTGTGTGTAAGAATCATTGCCGGCGCAAAGCCATGCGCGGGGTAGAAAATGAGTGCACCGCTCCCACAACCCTGGCACAGATCAGGTTCTGCGACGCTGATAGCCGAAGCAGCTCAATACGGCAGTGCAAAATAGGACTGTGAAGTTGGGAATAACCTCCCTCCTTACTGGATGGGGCTATATAGCCCTGGGAAAACGGATCAGAGAAGCAGGTGTTATCGCAGGGCCAAGTCTCTTCTTAGTGCTGCTCCACAGCCGGGGTTCTGGAGCTGTATCTGTGCCTTTTCGCATGCGGGCCAGGGTGGGATCGGCAGCCCCTCAAAATGCACTGCTCGCTAGCGGGTTGAAAATCGAAGGTCTGCGCAGGGGAGAGCGGCAGGTGGGAAAGGAGGCTGGCTAGCGCTCTGATTGATAGACAAAATACACACCACCACAGAAAAAGAAAGCACTAGCACTAGTCGCACGCTAGTCGCACGCTAGTCGCACGCTAGGTCACGCTAGTTAGTCGCACGCAGCGAGCACTGCCTCGGCCAAACTCGAAATCATTTTGTAAATGCCGATACTCCGGCCCATATCATTGTTAATTAGGGCCACTGCTAACCCGCATGCATGCGCTCACCAGCGTGAGATGACGTAAAAGGCGGGTCTTGTGTGGAATAGCCTCTGTGTGCGTGCTTTCGACTGCGAAATATAGGGTTCGCATGCAGCAGCGACATCTGTGTGCTTACTGAGGAACCGAACAGGAACATGGCTCCTCGACTAAGAACCAGCCTGCGACTCTGCGTGCAACCCTAATCGCTGCCGGTCGCAGATTAGACGAATCGCGGGCGGCTGTGCACGCGGGGATACGAAGCCGCGCGCTTAAGCGCCGTTGCAGATCTACCGCTCGCACCATTGAGCAACCCAGGCAGGCAGCTGCCAAAGCCGGATCGCGCTCCAGTATGGCGATGCGCCGCCTTTATCGACAGTGAGTGGCCTCATACACAAATTGTATAGGGGAAAGGGCTTACGTTTAGGGCGGTTTCGAAACGCACCGCATTCCTAATGATCTTCAGGGCGGGCATGCCACTGGCTACGACAGTCACCAAGGCCCTAACTTGACCGATATTCCCGAACCAGTGCCCATGCTAAGTCCCTCGCTCGCATATCCCCTTATCAATTAGACACGGCCACTCCACATGCGTGATTTGCGGGCCCTATCTCCCCACCCATGTCAGATGATCCCTTTTTGCCTGCATACCCTCAGCTTCCGGCCGTGGGGTCGGGGCGGAAAAAGGCTAGGGGTGGGCCCTGCATGGTGCAGGTATATATATATAAAAAAAACCCGGCCCAGTTCAGACCGCCGAGCCGCGCGAATAAGGAAAATGCCGCTGCTTAAACGGAGAAAGGACGAGAAGTCGGAGGAGAAGGTCCATAGCCACGCCTTGGATGTGACGAGTAGCGCGACCGATGATGCGGACGAGATTGCCGCGACGGAGCAGCGCGAGACCGTCATCGTGGAGGGCGAGCCGCGCGTCCCGCCCACAGAGGAGGAGATGGTCACGCTGCGCAAAGTCCGCGACCACTTCCCGCTGTCGGCGTTCCTCGTCGCTATTGTCGAGCTCGCCGAGCGGTTCACGTACTACGGCCTTAGCGGCCCGTTCCAGAACTACATGCAGCTGAACCGCAACAACGCGCACCAGACCGGCGGCCTGGGCCTCGGCAAGGAGGCCGCAAACGGCCTCTCGAACTTCTTCCAGTTCTGGTGCTACGTGACGCCCATCCCGGGCGCCATGGTCGCCGATATGTGGCTCGGCAAGTACAACACGATTTTCTGGGCCGCGTGGATCTACACGGCGGGCTGCCTCATTCTGTTCGTCACGGCCATTCCGAAGTGGATGATGTCGGCCGGCGAGGGCGGCCTCATTGCGGCAATGATTGTCATTGGCATCGGCACGGGCGGCATCAAGGCCAACGTCTCCACGCTCATTGCCGACCAGTACCAGAACACGCAGCCCTACATCCGCACGCTGAAGACGGGCGAGCGCGTCATTGTCGACCCGGCCACGACGATGCAGTACATCTTCGAGGTCTTCTACATGTGCATCAACGTCGGCTCGTTGTCGGCAATTGCCACGACCGAGCTCGAGGCGCACGTCGACTTCTGGGCCGCTTACCTGCTGCCGTTCTGCTTCTTCTTTGTCGCCATTGCTGCGCTCGTGCTCGGCCGCAAGTCCTACGTGCGCAAGCAGCCGCAGGGCTCGCCCATTCCGAACTCCGTCCGCATCATGTGGATGGCCCTGAAGAACGGGTTTGCGTCGAAAAAGACGCGCTATGTTGCGCGCCCGACGGAGGCGACGGCGGAGGAGGAGAACAAGCTCGTGATTCCGCGCGCCCTGTGGCGCCGC
Source organism: Entelexis vaccinii (assembly GCA_004125185.1). Taxonomy (NCBI): domain Eukaryota; kingdom Fungi; phylum Ascomycota; class Dipodascomycetes; order Dipodascales; family Trichomonascaceae; genus Entelexis; species Entelexis vaccinii. The sequence continues at coordinate 28,090 of NRDX01000049.1, read as the reverse complement.
AAGATCGACAGCGTCGTGTACAAGCCGTTCGGCCCGCTGAAGCGCTTTGGCAGCCGCTTCACGGTCGACGTTGCGCGCCCGTCCGTGCGCGCCGAGCTCGGCCTGCCCCCCGTGCAGTGGACGGAGGCGTTCGTTGACGAGGTGTCGCGCGCGTTGTACGGCTGCTCCGTGTTTGTATTCTTCCCCATCTACTGGGTCGTGTACGGCCAGATGATCAACAACTTCACGTCGCAGGCCGGCCAGATGCAGACGCACAAGATCCCGAACGACCTCATGCAGAACATCGACCCCATTGCCATCATCATCTTCATTCCCTGCATGGAGTACTTCGTGTACCCGGCGCTGCGCAAGATGGGCTTCACAATGCTGCCGGTCACGCGCATCTTCTGGGGGTTCGTCATGGGCTCCTTGGCCATGGCCTACGCGGCCATTGTCCAGTCTTTAATTTATAGCCGCGGGCCCTGCTTCAAGTTCCCTGTCGACGACCGGTGCTCCGTGCGCGACGCGTTTGGCGAGCTCGGCAACATTCCGAACGACATCCACGTTGCCGTGCAGACCCCTGCGTACGTGTTCATTGCCCTTTCCGAGATCTTGGCCTCGATCACTGGCCTTGAGTACGCGTACACAAAGGCGCCAGCATCGATGAAGTCGTTCATCATGTCGCTGTTCTTGCTAACGAACGCGTTCGGCTCGGCCCTGAACGACGCCCTCACGTCTACTACAGTGAACCCGAAGCTCATGTGGATGTACATTGGCCTGGCCATTGCCTGCTTCATTGCCGGCATAATCTTCTGGTTCGTGTACCAGAGCTACAACGACAAAGAGCTGGCCATGAACATGCTTGATCGCAAGATCGAGGAGGCCGAGGAGATGGACAAGGAGTTCGACCATGACGAGCCGGATAATATGTTTGGGCGCCCGCCCGAGCCCGTCATCACGAACGCCGAGCGCGAGGATGGGCTTGAGCCTCGCAAGGAAGCGTTCACGCACAAACAGGACGCGTACATGGACACGGCGGCCGCTCTCAGCCACGCCTAATCTTGGACTGTTTTTCCTTTCCCCACCCTCCCTCCCGCCTTCTCACACCTGAATTCTGATTTTCTTCCTCTTCCTTTCTTGCTTTTGCTTGATTTTTTTTTCTTTTTAACGACACACACACAAACCTTTTAAAGTAATAATTACAGTTTTGATTTGCGCGCCTGCGGACCCAAGTACAGGTTGATGGCATCAAGGGACATGGCCAGCCCGGCCTGGTACCCTGTGCCGGCCGCGCCGTAGTTGTGGATAACCGGCACGCCGTCAATGACCTCGCGCTCGATGCGGGCGCCGTCGTCGCGGCCAGGACGCAGCGCCGCGCGCTCGTCAAGCACCTCGAGGGGCCCGTGCTGCAGCAGCTCGGGCAGCAGCTTTGTCGTGCGCTCGAGAATGGACTTCGTCTGCTCGGCGCGCGTGCCCTCGGTCCAGTCGTTCTTCAGCGCAAAGCCGCCGAGAATGACGCGGCCGCCGCTGTGCACGCGAGGAATGATGTAGGTCGGCGGCTGGCCAGGGACCTCAAGGCCGATGTTGTCCTTGATCCAGGGTGCGCGCACGCTCACAACTTGGCCGCGCACCGGGTACGTGGCGTTCTTGTCGTGCACACCGCCGAGAGACGTGGCCATAACGCCGGTGCAGTTGAACACGACCTCGGCGTTTGGCCGGCCCGCGGCCGCGCGCGCCTCGCTGATGTGGCCAAGCGCGGCGCGCTTAAACGTGACGCCCAGCGACTCAAGATAGCCCTTCAAAAACGCAATGAACTTCGGCGAGTAGAAGTTGAACGTGAGGTAGCGCATGCCGTAGGTAGCGCCGCGCTGCTGCAGCCATTGCTGATCGCTGATGAGTTCAAAGCCGTCGGCGTACTGCTTGATGTCGTCAATGAGCTGCTGCGGCGGCGGCTCGACAAAAAGCTCTGTTTGGGTCAGGCGCTCGATGCCGGCGTCGGCAAACTTGCCCTCGAACAGCTTGAACACCTGCTTCAGCAGCGCGTACGAAATGCGGTTGAACCGCAGCGCCTTCTGGCTCGTGCCGGCAATTGCGCAGCTGAAGTGCGCGCCGGCCACGGGCGACGTGAACTCGGCCGACAGGTCGCCAGGCAGATGCTTGGCCACGACGGTCGTGTCGATGGCGCGGCCCTCGCGCGCAAGCAGCAGCGCCGTCCAAAGGCCGATGATGCCCGATCCCACAATCACGATTTCGCCCATTATTATATATATATCCGAATCTGCAACGGTTCCGGTTTTTATCTCCAGATTTAACCGGTGTGTGTGACTCAGACCGATGCGTATGCATACGGGCGGTTCTGATAGGACGAGGGCGAGGGTGTATCGGTGGGGCCGGGGAAGGCAGGCCTTACACATGCTAGGCATGCAGCGTAATGACGCTGTCATCATGCAGAGCGAGAACGGCGTGGGGCCCGAAATTTGCACACACTCAAACAAGATGTAAAAATAGTACAAAATTGCCGAAGACCTCGTGCCATTACAGTCAAATTTCGATGTAGACGCTCGCTACAAGTGGGGTAATCACGTATGTAGTCCACCACCACGCACACAAAAGAAAAGAAAACAGTCGAGAGATTAGTTTCTCCTTTGAGGACATGCGTTTGAGGACATGCGTTTGAGTACATGCGTTTAAGTGCGTACATTTGAGAGCGCACAACTAGGAGGAGTGCGAACATTCAGGAGTCGTGGGTGAGTATCGTTAACATTAAATTATATAAAGATATGCCTAGCATCGGCAGGTTTTGTTCTCAAAATCGGATTTTTAGATATTAGACGGCTATTAATCTTGCTTTTTCGGCGTCGAGATCTTCTCCAGGGACTCCTCAATGCCGTTGATGCCCTCTGTGTAATCGCCAGCATCAAACGACGCCGTCTCAACCGTCTCGTGCTTCGTCACCGGGAACATAAGGTGCGCAATCACGCCGGCGAGCCCGGCCACCGCATACGGCGCCTCAACAAAGATCACGATGGCGTCGATAAAGCCTTGCAGACCCTTGTTGTCGCCCTTATACGTAAACACCCTCGAGAACCAGTCCGGCGCCAAAGTCGACGTGAACCCAAACAGCAGGCTGATGGTAATTACGATGCGGTCGCGCCGGTGGAACGGGGTTCTGGCCACAATGGCGAGACCGGCCACGCCCACGGATGTGAACAAGAAGATCGTCATCCCGCCGATCACGGCCTTCGGGATCGCGTTGACGGCGGCGCTGAACTTGCCGATCACGCCCATAATTATAAGCCATACACAGCACGCATAGCCGGCGCGCCGGCTCGCGACTTGAGTCATGGCCACCACGCCGTTATTCTGGGCGAACGTCGACAGCGGCGGCAGCGTGGCCAAACAGGCCACAATGCTAGCCAAACCAGACGCTAAGTTCCCGCCCTGAATACGGCTGTCGAAGTCGGGCCCCTCGACGGGAATGTGCGAAACGTCGGCCGTGGCCGTCACGTCGCCTACGTTTTCCATGACGGTGACAAGGTTGATAGCCAACAATGGCAACACGAGCGGGCCATAGAGATGGAGCGGGAATGTGCGGACCCACATGAACTGGCCGTTCGGTGCCGCGTCAATCGTTTTGTGCTCGAAGTAGCCCGTGCCGGCGGCAATGATGCAGCCAATGACAAGCCCCACGACGACCGAGCAGGACTTGAGCAGCGGCGGCCCGAACTTCTCGCACAAAATGATCGTAACAATAACGCTGAAGCCGAGGCCTATGAATTGGCCAGACCCCCAGGGGTGTGCATGCGAGGGCACTTGCGAGTTGCAGAGGCCGCCATTGTAGCAAGCGCTTCCACCGCCCCAGTCCTCGACGGCACTTTGTGTTAAGGAAAGGCCAATAAGGAGCACAACCGGGCCCGTGACTGTAGCCGGAAGCAAGCGGTTCAGCACCTTCGGCTTCAGAAACCCAATCAAAACCATAAGTAGAGCGCAGAGCGCGCCCGTGGCAATGAGCGCGCCATACGCCTTACGGCACGGCAACAACGAGCCGTCGGCTGCCTTTTCGCAGAACCCGTTCGCGTACATAATAGGCACGGCCTGGTTCATGACAGGAATGGGCGTGAACGCGGCGCCCAGCACGGAAATCATGCCCGTGCCGATGCGGAAGTTCGTGTAAGGGATTCTGAACCGCGCGATCTGGACTAACGTCAAGAACCCGGAGCCAATGAGGGTCACGGCCACGAGGTACTGCGTATCATTGTCGTCCAAATTGCAGGCCGAGGCGATTGCGAGCGGCGCGGCAACGAGGCCGCCAAGCATGGCTGCCGCATGCTGCAGCCCCAGCAAGATGGTGAGGAGGAGCGGCAGCTTTGCGTCCAACGAGTAGAAATGTGGCGGCTTGTTTGCGTGCTTTGTGAACGGCAGGGTCGGAATGAACAGCGACTTGTAGTCGACGTCGCCAATTAGACCCTCCCGAGTGCAGAAGGTGGTATACAGGTCCTTCTTGAAGCGCGCGAACTTGAGCTTGACCACGGACTCCGCATGCTCCTTCAAAGGGTCCATTGGCGGGAAGCGAAAGATCGCGAGCGGTGCGATAAAAAACGGAAAAAAAATGCTGATAGCGGCCACCTAACCCTCGGGCGACGAGACGAAGCAGTGGAAAAAAGGCGCCTTAATCTAGATTGGCGTTCAGCACGGGGCTGAAATATAGGTAGAGCTCTGCCTTGGATTCGGCAATCGCAGCCAAAAACCAGGGGCTAGCGCCTACAAAGGTGTGAGCTTGCGCAACCACTATCTTGATAGCGAACCGCCACATTTGCTCGCTATCAATCTCAGATCTTATCTATATCAGCAGCTCCACCGACCTTGAAATCGGCGTCCTCGCAATTTACAATAACCGAAGCATCAGCTTTGTGCCCAGTTCATCATGCAAAGAAGAACAAAAAGAAACTAAACTGCAGCACCTTCTGTTCTCGTATGGTCTCCCACTACAATACTTGGTAAGGCCCTCAGGTGTTTAAATAGGACTGATCGGACGGGAAGTCTTGTATTCACCTGGGTTTGGCCGCAGCTGAAAGGAAAAGTAGTTGGGAGGATCTTAAGGTAGGTAGGTAGATAGGTAGGTAGGTAGGTAGGCAAGTTCATTAGTTGAATACCAGTCAGTTTGGCAAACACCAGTCAGTTTGGCAGGGAAGGACGCCATGATATGAAATATGGCATCGCGAGCTCTCACAATTATGGGGTTTAAGACCAACAAGTGTATTTTTAAGACGGAAAGTCGTAGTTCAAGACACAATGTCAACACACGAGTAACGTCTTAACCGCAGTTATAGTGGACCACTAAAACGCCGGCTAATAACGCAGGTACTCCTCCGCACGCGATTAGCATTGATAATTTACTCACAGGAGTCATACATGCATGCATACACGTGACCCACGATTTAAGCGGGGTTCCTGAGCCGAGCCGCGCCGCGCCGGTACTCGTACTGAACTAAACTAACAAGAAAAGGTAGGGACGACACGCAGCGGGTGTTCAAAGCCAGCCCGAAACCGATCGGCGGTTTGGGGCGAGTGCGGCGTGCTGCCACGCGGCCATGGGATGCCCGATTTGGCCGGATCACAGGCCATCGCGCCGGACCGCTGCCCCCCGAACCCACGCGCTTATGTACGCAACCCTTAGCTGCTAGTCAAAAACTTTGATCCTTGCCACCAAACCCCCCCCCCACCTCCTGGCTGCTGCCATTGTTCTTTTACTCGGAACAAAAGCAAGTTTAACGAGACGCGATCAAAAAGTAAACAAGGGTGATTATGAGTGACGTGCATCAGTTTCCGAGCTCGGGCACCCAGGTGAATCTAGACCGCGCCGGTGGGCCCGCGGGCTCGGGCTACGCGCACCATCACGTCTCCGACGCGAACGCGGCGGCGGCGGCAGCGGCGGCAGCGGCGGCGGCGGCGGCGGCCGCGTCCGTGCGCAACAACACGGACCCGTCGCTGCAGGACACGGCGCTCGGCGGCGCGCCGCCCGGCACGCAGCCGGCTCCGGGCCAGCCGCGGCGCACATTCGACTGCGAGTTCTGCGGCTGGCAATTCACGCTGAAGGGCAATCTTGCCGCGCACGTCCGCCGGCACACGGGCGAGAAGCCGTTCCAGTGCCAGATCTGCTCGCGCAAATTCACGCAGAGCTCGCTGCTCACCGTGCACATGCGCACGCACACGGGCGAGAAGCCGTTCAAGTGCCGGTCCTGCGGGCGCGCGTTCAGCCGAAGCGGCAACCTCACGACGCACATGCGCACGCACAACGACGTGAAGCCGTTCGAGTGCAGCTTCTGTCACAAACAGTTCTCGCAGCGCGTGAACATGGAGCTGCACACGCGCGTGCACACGGGCGTGAAGCCGTACCGCTGCGGCGTGTGCGAGCGCGCGTTCACAAGCTGCTCAAACATGCGGCGGCACTGGCGCCAGGTCCACCCGAACCACACGCCGCCGGCCATCGGCACGACCCATCTGCAGGAGGGCATGCCCGAAAAGGCGTTCTACAACGGCGCCGTCATGACAATACCCCAGGACCTCGCCCTCAAAAACGACCTCATGCGCTCGAGCCCAAGCGGCCTTGTCGTCCACCACGAGGACCCAGCTGCTGCCGAGCGCGCGCGCCAGCACCACCAAATGGGCCAGCTCGGCGGCCACCACTCGCATCACCCGCACCACCCGCATCACGAAGACCACGACCTCGACGCTGGCCACAGCCAGGATTCTCTAATGTACTCGCAAATGGGCGTGGGGCTTGCATCACATATGGGCTCCGTCGGCAACGTGGGCCAGCTCAGCCATTTGGGCGCGCTCGGCGTCCCCCGCGCTGGGCCGCTGCCAAACGGCCTGCACGGCCTCGACTCGACCGAAGAGTTCGACCCCGTAATTAAGGAGGAAGAGACGCGGGCAACTGCGGCCGCTGCTGTGGCCGCCGCAGCTGCCCAGGCGCACCAATAGGTTGTTGCCCTCCGATTCTGTAAGTTAATGTTGACGTTAATGATGAGCTTAGGACCAAGAAAAGAAAAAAAAAAGGAGAATAACGAATCTGTTTTTGAGATTAATGCCCAAAAGCCCAAAAAGCTTCTCTTCGGGTGGTACATGCTTGAAGCATATTTTGGTCGCTGTGAACTGAGAAGCGCCGCCACATGCCGTCGTCTATTGACCTTATAATAACAATAATATATGCATTTATGAGGCAGGCGAATCATATGCATATGCGTATGCATTAGGGATGCCTACATCAGAATGTGATCAGGCTTAGATGTGATAAAAAAAACATGTCCCGCTGCGTGGTAGGGCGGTGCCGTTATAAAGGCTCGGCTCCAGCATTTGGAATCACTGGACAATGCATGCGCACTCGCTGCAGAACGCAGGGGGGGGTTTGCTCGGAACTTTTGAACTTTTGAACTTTTGCGTCTACTAAGAGTTCACAGAGCATACTCCTGTAAAATCTCTGATAGATTCGCCCGGTTCTGGGGCTGGCTCAGCTGCGGCTCGTTCAGCGCGGCGCGGCACGCATAGCACAGCTTCACTCCGTCGCCGCCCTGGCACAGATCACACGGCTCTGCGTCCTGCGAGAGCTTCGAGGCAACCTTGGATACCGTGGAGACGACTGATGGGAAGCCCTTCTGCACGTCGCCAAAGTACGTATGCACAATCTCGTCGATGCTCTGCATTTTTGTGATGCCCGGCACTTGCGGGTCGGGCAGAACATGCTGCGTGAGGTTGCGCACGGCACAGTACTTCTCGAGCTCGGGCAGCGTGACGTCCCGCAGCGGGTAAACAATCTGGTCGCGCTCGAGGTCCGGCGAAACCAGGGCCGGGATGCCTGCACCGCGGCCTTTCACCGTCTCTGCTAGCGTGAGCTCGCTAAGTCGAGTCATGGAGCACCCAAACAGCGTGGCCTGCACGCCCCGTTCGGCTGCAATCGACAAGCACGCTTGCCGCATCATGATGTTCTCTATATCTTGCTTGCTGCTGCGGCTCAGCTTCTTGTCGCCAAAATCGGGCAACATCTGGCTGAATAGCTTTGTCTTCGGCGCGCAAATCAGCGTTACATCGGGCCATGGCCATGCTATTGGCGGCTTCTCGTCACCCAAATATAAACACACAAGGCGGAACCCGGTCATGCCATTGTGCTTCGCTCGCTGCGAATTCTGCATCTCTATAAGCAGGTCAACCATCGCCAGCGACGAGACCCCAAACGACACGGGCGCTAACAGCAGTGGCGGCGTTATGTTCGCATCGGGCGATCCATTCACGCGGAACGTGCTCACCAGATTCCGGAACTTGCGGCCCACAAACTCGGCATAGCACGTCTTGCAGAAGTTCTCGCCCCGCGTCTTCACCTCGGACTCATTAGTTCCACATCGCGAGCACAGCATGGCTGTTGACCACTGCAAAATGTTGCAATTACTGCTAGGAATAATAATAAATATTTATTTTGAGGAGGACTCTTAGCTAATCGAGGATAATTAGCTCGCATCTGATAGAGGGACGGACGTCCGTGCGAAGCAGCCTGATTGAAGTGGAGCGCAATTTATTAGTTTCACTATTAGTTTCACTATTTTTTTTTTTTTTTTTTTTTTTGCCGAATTAGTGTTTGCACAGAATGGTAACGGTTAGTTCAGTTTAGTTCTATAATTCAGGTTTGGTTTGGTCACAGGTGGTGGTGTCTCTGTCCTTGACAAAACCCAATAGGAATGCTTTCTTTAACTTTTCAGCGCGGTTTATTGGTGCATTGAGTTCACCAATGATTTAAAAAAAAGGGCCCTTTATGGGCTGCCTAGGTGGTTTTCGGAGCGTCACATTAAGCTTTATAGGATCTATTGACAAAATGTGTATATGTGTGTGTGTGGACTTAGAGTCCATCGCAGAATAATACACTAATATAGATACTTTAGAAGGAGAAGGACTCCTCGAAGTACTCGACGAAGTTCGTCGTCAGCTCGAGTCCGGAAGTGACGGCGTCTCGCGTTTCACTGTTCATGGAATTCGGGCCGCAGCACAGAACTGAAATTGGCCCCTTGCTAGCGGCAATGCAGTCGTGAACAGTCGACGTGACGTCGAGGCGCCGCGCGTTTTTGGATGTGCCGCTTCCTATATACAACTGCACGTCAACGCGTGGGTACTCGGACAGGAACTGCAGCTCGCTCTCGAACCACTTAAGCGGCTCCTCGTCACGAATCGCCCACAACAGGGTAATTTTTTGGAACCCGCGCGGGTATTTCCACAGAATGCTCTGAATATATGCAAATGGCGCGGTGATGCCAACGCCGCCGGCAACAAACACACACTCATCGAACTCGCTCAGGTCGTGGCTGTGGCCGTAGGGCCCGTCGAGCAGGAGCCGCGTTTGGCACCCTTCCGGCGATTCCAGCGCCATGCGGGCAAGCCTGCGCGTCATACCATCTCGAACGCCGCAGAACATTTTGATTTTGTTGGGCTCGTCAACGCTCGTCAACAGAGTAAACGGATGGGACTGTAGAAACAGGGTCGGCTTCATAATGTGCACAAACGTGTGCAGCCCGGGCCGCATCTGCACCTGCCAGGACCGCGGGCGGTCCATAACGAGCTCAAGCATGTTGCCGTGCAGAGTGACGTTGGCAACCCCCAACGGGTTTGACGTGACGACCCGCAGCAGCCGCGCCGCGCGGTCGAACGCCCATACGGCGACCATGGCGTAGATGAACTTGAGTCCAATCGGCTCCGCCAGCAGGTCCAAGTGGTAATAGGTGCCCACAATGAACAGGGAAACGCTGACGATATGCAGAACAAGGAAGAACTCGTAGGAGCATCGGCGCAAGAACACGATGCTATGGACGACCAAGACCATTGCGAACGCTGTTCCCACGATGCCCCAGGACCAGTATCCTTGCGACCACATGGACGCGTACCGGCCCGCAGCGGCGCGTTGCACGCTATAAACGATGCTGTGCACCAGCACCTCAAACACGACGAGCCGGCCCACCCAGCGGTGGTAGAGCACAAACACGTCCTGAGGCCAGTTTGTGAGCCACTGCAAGAAGTTGTTTCTGCCGGCAAACAGAATCAGCAATGGGCACATATACAGTGGCAGGACGCCGGAGCGCTGGCCCAAATAGGAAGTGTAGGCCTGTCGCTTGTCGTAGACCCAAGTGTAGTTTGGGGTCCACATCGGCAAATGGGCGAACGTAAACACAATCACCAAGACGAAGTAGCCGAAAATGGCCAAGGAATGGGCCCGCGTTGGGACGGAGATGCCGCGGCGAGCCAAAGACATAGAGGCGCGGCCAAACAAAGCCGGCATTGTGACATGGCGCCTTAGCCATCTCGACGGCGGCTTGGGGCTCTGCGAGTTGCGCACGGTCGGGAACACTTTTGACATGCACACGGAAATGAAGCGCAGCAGCAGAATGCCGGCCCAGTACCCGTTCAAAGCGGCGCCGAACCGCTTACTGCGGGGCTCCGACTCGTTGTTCAGCGTGTACGCCTTCAAGGCATTATAAGCCTCTGCGTCGGAGATCTGGAACGCGTGTGTGGCCGGCCACGGCGCTGGCGAGTGCTCGCGCACCGAACTATCGTAGGCTGGCAGTGACGATGCATTGCGGTGGTACGCGTTGAGATCGGCCATTGTGAGGTTCGCGTCGGGGCATCCCATTTCCAAGAACATTTGGTAGGCCATGGTGCGCGTGTTGTTGCGTGCCGGCTCGGAAACGTTCTTCATCTGCGCGTCCATGCAGCCAACCACCGTCTCGATGTAGGCCGGCAGCTTGCACATGCACGGCGCGCGCTTCCAGGACTGCAGGGCAAGACACTTGGCTCCACCGAAGCCGTAGGTCGCGCTTACGACGCCGGCGCACGACGAGCTGTAAGGGTCCATCGGCTGCATGTCCTCGAGCATTGCCGCGACGGGCGCCAGCAGCACAGCGAGCACAAGGGCAAGCCACTCAAACGTCATTGAGAAACTTGCTCTAATTGCGCTCAGTACTGGCGTGGCTATATGGGCGTGTTATATGTTCACCTGAACCACTTCGTTATCATTTTGCTCACTGCACTCAAAAAGCCTCATATGGCCTCAGCGCGCCTACCCGAGCCCTAAACACCGCGATTGAGATCTTCGAAAGGGCGAGCCTAAGCGCAGCCCAATTGGCGCGAGCACAATTGAGAAGGTGGAATTTTGGGGCCAGGCGCCACGAACGGCGGACCAACGATCGGCGTTCGGGCGTGGGGCGAGGAATTGGCCTTGGCCGCCGACGCTGCTCGGGTTTTGCCCCACGAACCGCTGGGTTTCCTCGTATGTATGTGGATGTATGACAAACTCGCAGGGTGGTGCTAAGACCAGGTACCACTTTTCGCAGCACGCGGCGGGGGTGGAAGAAAAATGGTTGAGCGGGACCCCAGCAAGGTCGACTTCACGAAGGACGGCAAGTACCGGCTGTACCCGGACGACCCGCTGTCGGCCGAAAACAAGAAGGAGTTCCTCGCCCGCGAGAAGACGCAGTTCTTCGATCCGTGCAAAGAGGCGTCCCGCATGAGCATGGCATGCCTCGACCGCAATAACTACGAGCGCGCGCCGTGCATACCGTACTTTGAGGCGTACCGCGACTGCCTCAAGGAGTGGAAAGAGAACCGCAAGAAGCGCTAGACTGAAGGGCGGCTTTGGGCGGCGGTTTTGGGCGGTTTGCCGCGCGATGGCCCTCCCCGTTTGTACCTTGGTGGAGCTGTTTATATTTATATTGAGGCAAAAGAGCATTCGGATTAGTGCGCTGACCGCAATTTATGGTATTTATGTTTGGGCAGCATTTCTGGGCAGCATTTCTGGGCCTCAACATGTCTGAGTAGCATGCTGTTTCGGTAGCATGCTATTTAGGCAGCAGCATGTTTCGGCAGCAGCATCGTATCGAGGAGCAGCATGTTTCGGCAGCGGCATCGTATCGAGGAGCAGCATGTTTCGGCAGCGGCGTGTCTAGACACACTACTACTATTGTTCATACGCCTTAGCATCACGTAGTTACCTTGTTGTCGCCGTCATGTCTTGAATCATGTCATCACGTAGTTATATGGTTTAACGCTATTCTAATTGGCCTTAGTCTAGAACCAGAATGTGGAGCACGACCCGTCCGCTCAGCTCAGATCTTCGAGCCGGCAGTCTCAGTGCTGAGCAGCTTCGCCAGCTCGTTCGCAGACTCCTCAAGGTAGTCCATGTACCGGTGCGAGCCCCGGAACTTCGAGCAGATGTTCACATGTAGGTTGTTTTTGTTGATCATGTACGCGCAGCCAAAGCCGTCGTCAATGACCTGCGACCACCCGTACCCGTTCAGGTACTCCGACGACAGCTGCGACGACGAGATGTACCACGAGCTAGAGTACCCGAACGCAGGGTCCTTGTAGATGGCCGGCAGCTCCTCGCCGGCCTGCAGCAGCTTCTTCAGACCAAACAGGTGCCTGTCCACGCCCTTGCCTTCCGTCGCGTCGGCAATGTAGCTGACCTGCGAGTCCACAGCGGCGCGGAACGCCTTGATCTTCTCAGCTGGCGCCACGGACGGGTCCCAGAACTTCGCGCACATGTCGGCGCTCTCCGACGACACGGAGCGCGCCGTCTCCGTGCGGCCCTGCGCGAACTTGCGCGTCGTCGCGCTCTCGTACACAGCACGCACGCGGCCGTGCATACGGTAGTACGCAATCTGCAGCAGCATCTGGATGTATGCGTCCGGAGACACCTTGAACTGCTTGATCAGGTTCTTGCCGTACTTGTCGTACGACCAAACCGCCACCTCGTGCTGCGAGATCTGCGCTGCGAAATCGGTCTCGGCCGTGGCAATGTCCGTGGCCACGACGTCGTCGATCACAAACGTCAGCTCCTGCGGCGCCTCGGTGTACTCGAGGCCCGTCGTCAAAGGCGCCTTGTTGTTCGCAAGGCTGTCAAGCACGAACTCGTTCAGCCGTAGCGTCTGCGTGCCGTCCATCATCGAGTGCTCGCCCATGAAGCCGGCCGTGCCGTTGTCGTTGATGATGAACTGCGCAGCCTTGTCGTAGAACCGGTTGCGGCCGTAGCCGTGCCAGTACTGGTGCGTGCGCTCAATCGACTTCTCCGGAGACGCCCAGTCCAAACAAACCACAAACGCGGCGCTCTGGATCTGCTTCAGAGACTCGGCGTTCTGCGGGCTCGCCGCCAACAGCCTTGGCCGCATCTCGGCCCACACGTCGCGGTTCTCGCTAGTTAGGGCGCCCACGTTCGGGCCCGTGCCTTTGAGCTCAGCATCACCGTAAACTTGGCGCAGCTGGTGCTCGATTTCCTGCGTCGTGAGCAGCTTGCCGCTCGCCGTCTTGTAGGGAACCTTGTAAAACCGGTTGCGGCGGATCACAATGATATGCTCGTTGCCCTCGGTCGGGTACATAGCCGTGCTATCGACGTTCGGCTCAGGAATACGGCAAGTGTTGAACAAGAACCGGAAAAGCTCCATATCAATCGGCTTCTTGCGCATGTAGTCGACCTCGAGGGTCTCGGTATCGAGCTGCCGCTTGAACTCGAGGGCCGTAGTCACAATTGCCGCCGCGCGCTGCGCCGGATGCGGGTATTTAGCAATCTCGTCCTTGTACGAGTAGAAGTAGCTCACGTACGGCACCACGGGGTCGCGGTACGCCATGTATGCGGCCTCGTTCCACCACTCGTAGATCCAGTTCTTGTGCTTTGATGCGCGCTCGACAAGACGCTTCTGCAGGCGCTCGCCGTCTCCGCCGGGCTTCACGAACTCGGCAACCGCCTTCTCCGTGGCCGCGTACTGCTCGGGCAGCAGCAGCGGCTTCACGGTGCGCAGGTACTTCGCCGAAGTCTCCTCCAGCGTGGGCACCGGCAGCCGGGGCAGCTGCTCCTGGAAGCTGAACGTGCCCGTCTGTGCCGGCGCCGCAGTCGACTGCATCCGAATAGTCCTCAGCGGAATGGGCATTTTGACTAGACGCTTGAGGGCCATTTAGTTGGGCCTGAACCAGGGAGCCGTTAGCTCACACTTATAAGCTTCCGTCCACTGTGGGGTAGGGTAAGGTGTAGATGCGGGGCGGTCGCCGCCAAAACACGCGGCCGCGCGCCGCCGTCCAGGCCGGCCCGACATTTTTTTCCAGCCCGAATGCACTGCGCGCAGCCGTGTGCATTCTGGTCGCGCGTTCTGGCCGCGCGTAGCGGCACATTCACCAGTGCTTCCACCAATAAATGTGTGCACACGCGCGACTACCTTGCAGCCGACGCACACGTGGTTTCCGCGCTGATGACCGAGGCGCCGTGTCAGCGCAGCTGCCGAGCGGGCCGAAATTCTACGCCGAGGCAAACGCACGAGCGGCACTTCCAATTTGCGCTGCAAATCAATGCGGGGGCCGCTCTGCGCAACTTGGTGGTAGCCGTAGTGTTGTTAGCCGCAACTTTTTTTCTTGTCCGGAATTTATTTTATACAGGTGTATCTAAGGAGTCATGTATCTGCGCCAGCTTCCGGGCCTGAGCGTAGCCCGTACGCTAGCGGCCGGCTCGGTTTAATCTGCTTTTTTACGAGATGACGACGGCGCGCGCTTGGAACTGGTAAGGGCCACCGCCAGCACCAGCGAGCACAGCCGAGAGAATTATGCGCCAGCCAATGGATTCACACCATGCTCTATTCGGCAACTAACTGGCTTGACTGGTGGTTGTGTGTTTATGCGCGCGGGTGCATGTGTGTACGGATTAATGTAAAATATTCGGCACAAAGTAGTAGCCCAAGACCAGCTGCCGACAAGCACGTCGGCATAATAATATATATATATTGAAAATAAAAAACAACAAAACGAACTAACAAAAAACAATGATATAAAAGAAGACAATGAAACTAAATTAAACTGGTTAAGCCAAGCCTGCAGTGCATTTATTGCAATAATGAAGTTTCCCAATCCGCTCGACAGCGGGGTTCCCCTTTCCTACTTCAGAAGGCCGAAGCCGTTAGCTAACTATTTTTTTTTTTGGTCTGTCCTCAAACAGGGCCTCACGAGGGGAGTAGACGTATAGCGGGGGCCTCCTGCCTGCTTACCAGATCCAGATCAGCAGTGAACAAAAACCAAAACCTTGAGCGCCATATTGTTGTCATAATTAACCCACCACCACAGAGACAAAGTGAATTTTTCACCTCGGCGGGGTTGAGATATGCAGAGGTACTTTGAGAACAAGCGGGCCGTAGTGGCCTCGCTCGTTGCCGTAGGTGCTGTCGGCATTGCTGGCTACTATTTGTGGTCCAGCGCGCCGGCGCGCGGCGCCTCGCGCGGCAACGCCACGGGCCGCGGCGCCGCAGACGGCGAGCGCTCTGCGGCGGCGGCGGCAAAGAAGAAGAACAAGAAGAAGAAGTCGGGTGCAAAGAAGGGCCCGCTGTCTCACGGCTTTGCCACCGCGCAGGACGCCGCCGACGCGCCGCACTACCCGGTCATCAACGACTGGAACCAGCTCAAGTCGCTGAGCGAGCAGGAGGTGAAGGAGATCAGCGAGGAGCTGAAGCAGGCGGGAAACTACGCCTTCAACAAGCAGCAGTACGACCGCGCGCTAGACCTCTACTCGCAGGCCATCCGCGCCAACAAGACGGACCCCGTGTTTTACTCGAACCGCGCCGCCGTGTGGGGCTCGACGAAGGAGTACGCCAAGGTCATTGAGGACACGACCGAGGCGCTGCGGTTGCGCCCGGACTACGTGAAGTGCTACGCGCGCCGCGCCGTGGCGTACGAGCAGCTGAAGAACTACCGCGAGGCCATCATGGACTACACGGCGGCAGTGATCCTGCAGAACTTCGAGGACGACAGCATGGGCCAGAGCGTTGATCGCGTGCTCAAGGCTGAGGCCGAGCGGCTTGTGGCCGAGAACGGCAAGGAGCGCAACGTGGAGTTCCCGAGCGCAAACTTCGTGCGCGCGTACCTGTCGAGCTACCACCAGCGCACGCTTCCCGAGGCGGTTGTGAACGCTGAGGAGGGCAGCGGCGAGTGGGAGCTGAAGCTTGCGTTCGACGCGTTGGAGAAGGAGAACCTCGAGAGCTACAAGCAGGCGTTTGAGCAGCTGAAGCGCTCGATCGAGCTCGGCTTCGCGAAGGGCGGGCCCGTCGTCGAGGCGCTGGCCTACGAGTACCTGTCGACGTTCCAGTTCTTGACGAACGACACGCAGGAGGCGCTCAGCACCATGAACACCAGCATCAAGCTGCACACGACAGCTCCGGCGCTGCTCAAGCGCTCGGCATTGTACATAGAGCTGGGACAACTTGCTGAGGCCGAGGCCGACTTCGCTGAGGCTGAGAAGCTGGACCGCAACTCGCCGGATCTCTACTACCAACTGGCGCAGCTGTCGTTCTTGCAGCAGCGCTGGGACAACGCCGTCGAAAACTACAAAAAGAGCATCGCCATCGACTCTTCATTCATTCTCGCCCACATCCAGCTCGCCGTGACCGAGTACCGCATGGGCCAGACCGAGAAGGCGCGGCACCGGTTCAAGCAGCTCATCGCCAAGAACCCGGACGACTCGAGCCTGTACAACTACTACGGCGAGATCCTGCTTGATTTGAAGGAGGTCCCCGAGGCGATCAAGATGTTCGACAAGGCGTTCGAGATCGAGAAGTCGAAGTCCGATGCCTCGATCAACGTGCTGCCGCTCGTGAACAAGGCGCTGGCCATGGCGCAGACGGCCAGCTCGCCCACGGAGCTGAACAAGGCCGTGGCCGTGTGCAAGCAGGCCGAGGCGCTGGACCCGCTGTCCGACGTGGCCGTCGGCACGCTGGCGCAGCTCGCGCTGCAGCAGGGCCAGACCGAGGAGGCCCTCGAGCTCTTCGAGCGCAACGCGCGCCTCGCTCGCACCCCTGCAGAGCAGGTGCAGGCCTACACATTCGCCGAGGCCGCGCGCACGCAGTACCGCATTGGAATTGAGCGGCCGGTTGTGCGCGAGCGTCTGGAGCTGATCTCGCGCATGTCGCGTGGCGCCGTCTAAACTATCGAATAATGACGCCCGCCAGGCCGGCCGGTCGGCCCCTCTCGATTTGCTGACATTTGTTACATTCTAACGAAACTTAGTACTTTTAGCTTTTTTAGGCACAACAGTATTAAATAAATAAATACTAAGGTACACTGCAAATGCGGCAATTTGTTTTGGCAGCTAAAATTCCCAACATAATTCTTAGGCGCGGTGCTCCTCGCTTATTTTTACCTTCTGCACTAGGGGCAGACCGAGCCGCGCGCGCCGCTCCTCCTGCATTGCGGAATTCGGTGATTCAGAGATAAGAATCGGCTGGAGCGCACGATAGCGGCAGGGGGGCCAGCCAGGAGCCGAAGCGCGGGCCAAAAAAAAAACAGGTCGGCGCGGGCAGTCGGAAATTTCCGGCGCGGTTGATCGCGGTTCTGCGCGCGCAGCCGATCAGCTGTGCAGCGCGCGCTGGCGCCGGGACCCTTTCTTTGGCCTCGCGTTTCAGCGGGCTTATCGTGCATTATCGGGCGCGTTAGCTAATCACCCGCGCTGTCAGATTCGGATCTGGGGCGCGTCAGCCACTAAGCTTGCAGCGCGAGATAACACGCATCCCGCGCGCGACGAAGGCCGCTGGTCCCTGCCCTGGCCTGCCCACCACCCCCCCCCTGGGGCGTATATAAGAGGCTGCGGCGCCGGGCTGGGCCCCCCCGGGGTCTAAAAGCAGCGCACTCCGCATCAGTCGAACTGCAAGTCAATTGGAAGCAGGCGAAGCACGTAACAAATGGTTTGGCCATTCACCGCGTCGCAGCACCAGCAGAACGTCGAGTTCAAGCGCAAGCAGCGCCAGGAGCGCATTGACGCGCTGCCCGAGTACCGCGCGCCGCTCACGAGCCAGGAAAAGTCGCTGCTGTCGAAGAATGTCGAGACGGTGGCAAAGCAGATCGCCGCGGGCGAGCTCAAGCCCACGGAGGTCCTCAAGGCCTACGGCAAGGCGGCGCTCCTGTCGCAGGAGAAGACAAACTGCCTCACGGAGATCATGATCAAGGATGCCGAGAAGTGGGCGGCCGAGGCCGACCCGAAGTCGCCGCTCGCGGGCTTCCCCGTGTCGCTGAAGGACCCGTTCTTCGTCAAGGGCTACGACGCGACGGCGGGCTACTCGGCGCTGACTCGCAAGCCGCTGAACGAGGACGGCGCGTTCGTGAAGCTGCTGCGCGCGGCCGGCGGCGTGCCGTACGTGAAGACAAACGTGCCCATCACAATGATGGCCATTGAGGGCTATAACGACGTGTTTGGCCGCACCGTGAACCCATGGAAGCCGACGCACGCGCCGGGCGGCTCGAGCCAGGGTGAGGGCGCCCTCATCGGCTCTGGCGGCTCGCGCATTGGCGTCGGCTCCGACATTGGCGGCAGCGTGCGTGTTCCGGCCGCCTGGTCCGGCATCTACTCGCTGCGCTTCTCCTCGTACCGGTTCCCTAAGGACGGCGACATCCACGACGATGATGGCTCGGAGGGTGTGCCGCCCGTTGTTTCGCCCATGGCCGCAAGCCTCAAGGACCTCAAGTATTTCTCCGATTCTATTATGGCAATGGAGCCCTGGAAGTACGACTACCAGCTCTCGAAGCAGCGCTGGCGGACCGACGCGAAGCTGCCGGCCAAGCCCAAGGTCGGTGTGCTGCGCTTCAAGGACTATCTGCCGCCCACGCCTGCAGTTGAGCGCGCGTTGGCAACGACGGCCGACGCTTTGAAGAAGCAGGGCTACGAGGTCGTCGACTTCGACCTGCCGGACCCGGCCAGAGACTACGACTGGACTATTTTCAGACTTTACCATGCAGACGGCTACGATGCTGCGTCGGCACCTCTGCTCCCTGGCGAGAACAACGACCCGTACATCTACAACCACCGCAAGTATCTGTGGCTGCCCACGCCGGTGCGTCGCGTCATCGAGTTTTTCCTGAACCTGTTCGGCTACAAGGAGAAGGCGTGGCGCTTGCATAACATGTCTCCGCTGTCGGTCAAGGAGCACCACGAGTACACGGGCCGGCGCCAGACGCTGCGTCGCCACATGTTCGAGAAGTGGAACGCCGAGAAACTGGACTTTTTGATCACTCCGGCCCACCCGTCCCCAGCGCTGCCGAACTTCGTGCCCCGCTCGTTCTACGCCATCCTTTACACGTCGTTGTGGAACCTTATCGACTACCCGGCCGGAATCGTGCCGGTCGGCCGCGTCGATAAGACTAAGGATGCCTTGCCGAAGGGGTTCAGCTTGAAGGGCATGAACTACCCGACAAGGATCACGTATGAAACGTACGACGCTGAGGCCATGGACGGCCTGCCCCTGGCAGTCCAAGTGGTTACGCCGCGCTTCGAGGACGAGGAGACTTTGGTAGCTATGGAACTCGTTGAGGATGCTTTGCATAAGGCTGGCATTTACTATAAGTAGATCGTTAGAATGCATTGATAGTATACTATACTACTATGGGACTTTATTAGCGGTAAGCCACGGAACTCAGTTCGTCCAAAACATCAAAGCCCCTTGCCTAAATGCGAATAAAAATTCAGCTGTCGAGGCCACTGCACATTCACATGCAGCGGCGGATAAACCAGGCACGAACAAATTTAAGGCTCATGCATATACGGCGCGTATTATTACCCTGGCCCTATCTGATATCTACTGCACGGTTACATTCGGCGGATTGTACACTTAAACTGGCAATTGTAGCTTAGTAGAGCGTACTCTCGAACCTACATTCTATACCAATTAGAGAGCATCGTTCCTGTGCACTTTGTACACTTTGTACACTTTGTGCGCTCAGTATCGCTGATTATGTTTAGTACCATGACTTTGATTCATATAGATCGTCATCTTTATTCGCGATTGCCCGCGGAACTACGCTCAAATTGTGAAAACTGTTCAGTATTGCCATAGTATGGAGCACGTTAATCGTGCCTCATGATGGAACTTTATCACCGCGCCCAAACTGACTTGCAAACGTTATTCACGAGAACGCAACAAAGGCCTCGAAGTTGGCTGAGCCTTGAAGCCAGTCCAATTTATAAAGTAAATGTATGCTTAGGTTTTTAGCTCCTCGAGTCGCGATGCGAAGGTTATATGTAAAATTGTGGAAGCCACCCACTCATGACGATCTTGTTCCTAAAGCATAATTGTAAGATCTTCGGGCAGAATCCAGATTCGCGGAATGTGCAGGCAAACTAGAGCGGTTTATTAACCTTGCCCCACCAGCTTTATGACCTTATTAGTGAAAAGCCTCTAGGTCTAAGCCGGAAAAAAAGCTACTAGCGTGATTCCATCGGCCGTCTAATTATGGGTTGGGGTTGGCGCGCAAAATCAATAAAGCCGCAGAACGCGTCTACTAGGCGGGTTAAGCGTACATGTCGCAAGATGCTAAGGATATGGACGAGGACTCTCGTCTGCAAAGAATTAAATTTCTGGTAGACCAGTCCAAATTGTATGCCGAATTCCTTTCCTCGAGCATAGGGCCAGAGAACGCGGCGCCAACTGCGGAACAAAGTACAAGCGTGGCGTCACAGCCCGAACCGGAGCCAGCGCCACAGCCGGCCCCGAAAACAAGAAACGGCAGGGCAAAGAAGAATGCGGCAGCCAAGAACCAAACTCGGCTCGACTCGTTTCTGAAACCTCCTCCCCCAAAATCCGACAAGCAACCGGAGCGTGTTGTTGTTCCGCTACATCCATACCAAATAGATGCCATCAAATGGCTCACCATGCTTTATCAAAACGGACTCAACGGTATTCTGGCTGATGAAATGGGACTGGGCAAGACGCTCGAAGTTATTGCGTTTTTGGCATTCTTGCTGGAGAATAATGTGCAGGGCCCATTTTTAATTATTGCCCCGCTGTCCACGCTGGGGAACTGGTGCAATGAGTTTGCTCGGTTTGCGCCTTCCATATCTTTTACAAAATACTATGGAGCTCCACAGGCTCGTACTCAGCTGCGCCGAAACAAGTCCAAATGGGGCCAGGCAGTAATCACAAGCTACGAAATCGTGATGGCCGATAGCGCGTATTTGCGCAAAATCGACTGGAAGTACATCATTGTTGATGAGGGCCACCGCCTAAAGAACGTAGATTGCAAACTCATGCGTGTGCTCAAGCAGTACACTTCGGCGAACCGCATGCTCTTGACTGGCACTCCGCTGCAGAACAATCTGGCCGAGCTGTGGGCGTTGCTGAACTTTTTGTTGCCGGACGTCTTCACAGACCTGGATATCTTCCATTCGTGGTTTGAGTCGGGGGAGGCGCGCATCGATGCTCAAGACGAGAATGGGCTGGTGACTTCGCTGCACGACATTTTGAGGCCGTTTCTGCTGAGACGATTGAAGCGCGATGTGGGACTCAATCTACCACCGAAGCGCGAGTGTGTTTTGTTCACGGGTTTGTCGACTCTGCAGCAGGACCTTTACAAAAGCTTTCTGGATGGCTCGGCTCGAGAGTTTGTAACGAACCAGATCATTTCCGAACAAAAAGCGCTGGCAGAAGAAGCAGCAACCAAGAAAGCCACAAAGAGGCGAAAGCTCGTGAACGGTAAAGCGCAGAACGGTGAGGCGCAGAACGGTGAGGCCCAGAACGGTGAGGCCCAGAACGGTGAGGCCCAGAACGGTGAGGCCCAGAACGGTGAGGCCCAAGACGAAGACCAGTCTCAGTTGACAGAAAAGCTAATCAAACTTGCGAAGCAGGAGCTGCGTACAAAGAGCTTTTCGAACCTTGTAATGCAGCTTCGACTAAGCTGTGATTCGCCGTACCTATTCTGGTATCCGTGGGCGGCGAGTGGCCAGCCTATTGACGAGAGAATTGAGACGTCGAGCGGAAAGCTGCTTGTATTGCAGGAGCTAATGAAGAAACTCAAGGCTGCAGGCCATCGAGTGCTAATATTCTCCCAATTCACAACCATGCTCGATATTCTTGAAGACTGGGCGACGTTCCGAGGATATAAGTATGCTCGCATTGACGGCAGCACGTCGCAGCTTGACCGTCAAGAAATGATAGACGATTTTAGCGACAAGAATACGGATATAGACATTTTCATGCTTACAACGCGGTCTGGTGGCCAGGGCGTGAATCTTGTTGGCGCAGACACGGTCATACTATTTGACAGCGACTGGAATCCGCAGCAAGATCTTCAGGCGATGGACCGCGTGCACCGCATTGGACAGACGAAGCCGGTACTAGTGATTCGGCTTTGCACTGGAGACACGGTTGAGCAGGATCTATTGGAAAAGGCCGCGGCCAAGCTCGAGCTGAACCATCTTGTCATTGAGAGCGGGAAGTTCAAGGGCCCGACTTTGAGCAAGGGCACGGCCGAGGAGAAGATAGCGAATATGGGCGAGCAGCTGCGGCGGCACAAAATCAAGTTCGAGAATGGAACGGGCACCCATATTTCGCAGCAAGACTTCACAGCGCTTCTGGACCGAGATATGCCGGCGTACGAGCGCGCGCAGAAGGAGCCGAAGGTCAGCGATAATATATACTGCGTTGCATCTGAGGTATAGAATTATGTTTATGCTTAAAAAAAAGGCAATAAATATAAATAAATATAATTTCGAGGTCGGCCGGATGGTTATAGTGGTGGCTTTGGCTTTGGCTTTTCGAGCGGTTCGAAAATGGGTAGCGGTTATTCCATTTGGGCTAGGTTGTGCACGCACCCCTCACCGGTGGTCACATTGGGGAAACAGCCGCCCTGATTTGCTGCATCGCACCACCGCCAATGCTTAGATTATTACGACCAATGTCTGCGCTGAGCGCTCCTGCTTCTGCGCGCGCATACAGCGCTGGCGGGTCGAACGAGTTTGTGCTGATTTCGAAGCCGACTGTGGGCGTGCGGCAGCTCACGCTGAACCGGCCGAAGGCACTGAACGCGCTGAACAGCGCGCTCATGGCCGAGCTGAACCGCGCGCTGCGCGAGGCCGAGCAGGACGAGAGCATTGGCGCGATTGTGCTCACCGGCAACGAGCGGGCGTTCGCCGCGGGCGCGGACATCAAGGAGATGCAGAACCAGACGGTGGCCGATATGTTTGGGCGGAACTACATTGCGAACTGGTCCGACATCCGGCAGATCCGCAAGCCGATTGTGGCAGCTGTGCGCGGCTTTGCGCTGGGCGGCGGCTGCGAGCTCGCCATGTCCGCGGACATTCTGTACGCGGGCGAGTCGGCGCGGTTCGGCCAGCCCGAGATCCAGCTCGGCATCATCCCCGGCGCCGGCGGCACGCAGCGGCTCACGCGCGCGGTTGGCAAGGCCAAGGCCATGGACCTCGTGCTCACGGGCAAGCACTTCACGGCGCAGCAGGCCGAGGCATGGGGCCTGGCCGCGGCCGTGTACCCTGACGAGGAGGTTGTTGCCGAGGCGGTGAAGACGGCGGCCAAGATCGCGTCGCTGTCGCCGCTGGCCGTGAAGGCCGGCAAGGAGGCTGTTAACGAGGCGTACGAAAGCCCGCTAAGCGCCGGGATCAGCTACGAGCGCCGCCTGTTCAACCTGCTTTTCGGCACGCAGGACCAGAAAGAGGGCATGGCCGCGTTCGCCGAGAAGCGCAAGCCCGACTTCCAGGGCAAATAGCCCCCACACCCCCTACGTACCTCAATCAAATACGGAACAAAAAAAAATACACAACCAAAGTAAACAAATACAAAATATATATGCGCGTTCTTCACCCACCTACCTTAACCACCAGCTCGCGTAAGCACCACTACTACTACAGCACTACTACTACTACTACTACACTGCAGCACTACACTGCAGCACTGCATTGCACACCTGCATTGTACCCCGCCGCGCGTCAACTGAGCCTCCCGTGTTGCTAGTTCGCGCGCGCAGCATGGAGTACACATATTCGGCCACGCCGCTCGTGGTTGTTGCCGGCACGCCTGGCGCCGACGCGTCCGGGAAGTGGCCCGCGCGGCAGCCGCTGGTGGAAATCCCGCTGCTGCCTGCGCACGCCGGCGTCGTGGACCTGCCCGTTGCGGCGCAGATCCGCGCCAAACTCGCCGAGCTCTCGCGCCCAGTCGGCCCATGGGACCCGCAGGCCGCGCGCGACGAGCGTTTACACCTGCATTTCGCAAACACGCTGCAGGTTGCCGCGCGCGAGCCGCGCCCGAGCGTGCTTTCGCCAGACAATCACGACTCGCCCGAGTCGCGGCCCATATTCACGGGCGAGTGGGTGCGCAAGTACCTCTACTTCCGGCCCACGGCCGCGGTCGTGCTGGTGGAGGCGCCAATTGGCGAGGACGCCGAGCTAGCGCTCGTGGACGAGCTGAGCCGTGCGAAGGCCCAGGCCGCTGAGTACGGCACACAGCTTATGGTCCTGGTTGTAGGGAAGCACGAGGACCTCATCAATGTCGTGCCGTTTCTGCGCCGCCAGCTCGGCCTCCCGGCCAAAACGGGCATGCTCGGCGTGGCCGACGACTTCAACGAGCACGAGGTCAACAACCTGGTTTCCTCGCTGTACCAGACGCTGCTGGCCAAGTCGCAGGAGTACTACGCCCACAAAATGCGCGAGCTGCGCGAAAAGCGCAAGGCCGTCGCGCCTCCGCGCCATCTCCTCGTTTGGGACGCGCGCTTCACCCTGAAGCTTGCCTACTGCTCCGAGTTCAAGGGCGATAATAACGGCGCTTTAAAGCTCTACGAGTCCGCTTACGACTCGCTCTCGTTGCTGTTCGAGAACCGGGCAATTACCGTCGACTCTGACGAGTATACAAACGCACGCGAGGTCATGGACCTCGTGGCGGTTAAGATCTTCCAGTGCGAGCTTCCCCTGCGCAGCGCCTTCAACAAGTTCAGGGTTCACCTGTCTACTGTCGAGCGAGTCCTCGCAACGAACTCGCTAAGTAGCCGCAGCAAATCCGCTCTTTACTGGAAGGCCACTCAGTACGCGCGCTTTGCGCAGCTGTGCAGCCTCGTCAAACAAACAAACGCCCCAACTCTGGGCGAAAGCGGCGGAATGCCGCCCGGAATAATCTGGCTCGACGCAGCTAAGCTGTATGCCACCAAGCCCGATGACGACGCACCTAGGGACCCGTATACGCTGGCCGAGGATGACGAGCTCAATGCCCAGCAAGCATTCTTGAACGCTATTTCCGACTTAAGCGGCCTACCTAGAGCCAAGGCCTACGCCTTAGTGTGTTATGGTGATTGGATGAGCTCGTCAGACGCGAGTGCGGCCCTTGAGGCTTACAAGACGTCGGTCAAGTCCATGCCGCAGCCGGTCTGGCCCGAAATCCAGCGACACCTCAGCCGAAAACTGAACGACAGCGTAGCGCTTTTTCGGTTAGGTGACTCGCCGACCCTTCCTGGTGACGTCAAAACATCCGATCAGCCGTTCTTCAAAGTTACCGGAACTTTCGAGCACCCAAATACCTTCATCGGCCGTGAAGTACGGGCACAAATCACTTTGGAGCCTCTGTTCCCAGCAAAACTTGAACTGGAGAGACTGCGTATCCGCCACACACTGGGCCAAATCGATATTGAGACTAGCAAGACTGAGAAGGAGTCGCGGCTAGTTTCGGGCACTCAAGCATTCCTCAAATTCGAAGACTCTCAGCCCATTACGTTCGAGTTCGGTTTGACAGCTTTGGAGACGGGCGAGGTAGAGCTGCTGGAAATCGAGTTCATTGCAGGCAATGAATTCACTCAGCGCCTGCCCATCACCCCAGTCGGCGAGTGGATCACCGCATTGCCAGTGTCCCCACGTACTGTAAAACACTTGCCGCTATGTGACGATTATTGCAAGGTCCATGTTGATACTCGGCCGGCCAAGCTTGAAATCGAAGACAGCACACCGGGCATTGCTGCTGTTGATGAGCAGCTCTCATTTCATATCGAGCTCCAGAGCGCTGAGGCAGAGTCAATTGAGCCTGACGTACAAGTCAGCATCGGCGAAGAAACGATTCTTAGCCAAAATCTCGGCACGCTGGCCCCCGGTGATCGCAAAGTCATCGAGGGTTCGTTCAAGGCGTCATCCTCAATGTTCCAACTGGCTACGCGCATCACATATAACACAACCACCGATACGTTGCCCGTTACAAAGCTTCATATTCGGGAAATCGACATAGCCAGGCCGTTCCGTGTGAACTTTGACCTGTTGCCGGAGCTGCTTGAGCAGGAGTGGCCCGCGTTCTTTGCACCAACACTCACGCTGCCGCAGATCTCGAGGAAGTGGAGGCTTAGGGCCAGTCTCCTGTCGTTATTTGCGACTGACGTCGTGCTGCGCGAGTCTCGCATATCAGTGGACTGTGATGCTGCGGAAATAGAGATTGAGAACGCCGTCAACGACATTAATGAGGACATGGTGCATAACTCGCACGCGCGCACTGCCCATGCGTTTGTTATTCGCCGCAAAACCGCAGCGCCGGCGCCGCCGCCGCCGCCAGCATCCTCGCGTAACCTCGAGGCGTTTGCGCATCTTGAGCTCGTTTGGAGCCGCAAATCCTCGCCGGATGTCTTGAACGTGTTCAAGCTGGCGCCCATCCGCGTAACGCTGCCCACTCAAGAGCCGCGGGTGCTCGCCGTGGCCGACAAGCAGGGCGACGATGCGTCGATGACCCAGGTGAGCTACCACGTTGAGAACGCAACCTCGCGGACGCTGAACTTCTCGGTGTCGATGTCCTCAAGCACATTCTTTGCATTCCAGGGGCCCAAGGCAGTCATGCTGCGCATGCTTCCGTTCTCGACTCGAGTGCTCACGTACCAGCTTGTGCCCCTTGGCGACGGTGCTGTACAAAACCGGCGGCCTCTACCGGAACTGCGAGTATACGATGTGAATTTCAAACGCACGCTCTCGGTCCTGTCTGGTGACAAGCGCATAAACCTAGAACAGGGGTCATTATTTGTGTAGCAGTAAGCTTGTGTATTTAATTAGAACCTTTTTTTTATTGTCTTTTTTTGTTTGTTTGGCGCGGCCCTTTTTCTGCGCCGGCAATGCGCCTGTCACTCAGGCGCGTGTTCGCGCCAACGGATGATGGATCCATCACTCGCGCCAGAGAAATACTCGACGGACTTGGGTCCGCGCGAAATGATACATGCTTGGCGGTTATTGCGGATCTCGCTACCTGGCGGCACTAATCGTCGTACTAATTTTCCGTCATTGTAGTCGCACATGAGTAGGTCACCAGTATCGGACGGGAGAAAGACGTAAAGGCCGTCATCTTCCAAATCGCCCTCGGGCGATATACAAGGGTCAAGCGTCTGGGGCCTGCGGTCATGGAATAGTGGTCCGAAGTTTACGGATTTATTAGTTCCTCCGCCGGGCTCTCCAGTCAAGTCCCATACCAGTGCCTTTGAATCAAGACCGACGCTAAGAAGCTCGTCGCCGGTCGGGTGCCAGGCCAGGCCATTACATGCGGCGCGATGTGCACGCCGATATTGCAAGGGCGTGAGCAGCTGGGTTGTGCTCACTCGCAGCACGTCCATGGACGCTACTTGCTGGTTAGCCTGGCGAATGTCCCAAACACGGACACTGCCATCCGATCCGCCGCTGGCCAGCATATATTCGCGCGTAGGAGACCACTTTACGGAATTGACGCTGCCCGAGGACTGGCCCTTCAACGTTTGGGCAGCGCCGCCAGACCTTAAGTCAATGAGCCGTATGAGTGGGTGGTCCATCCCTACTACAACTAGGCCATCGTCCTCCTGTAACGGGTTCACATCGAACGAGTATATTTTGTGCTTCAGATCAAACGTGTATACAGCCTCCAGCTCTTCGCTGTCCCAGACTTTGAGCTTCCCGTCGAAGCTGGAGGTCAGAAACATTGCCTGGTCGAAGGGCCACCAACTGACCTTCGAAATGCCGAACTCGTGGGCCTGCTTGCGCTCGAGGCGCACCAATGGCTGGCTGTGCTGCTCCTGGTATACCCACGGCTCATTAGGCGGAGCCTCGTCCGGCTTGGCGTCGAGATCCCAGATGGTTACGGCGCTGTCGGAGCCGCCGCAGAGCAGAAGCTGGTGGTCCACATTGTCTATAGAGAGGGAGTTTACGTATCCTAAGTGCTGTTTAGAGCAGAATATTTGCGGCTCAATGTAGTCGTACGCCTCCATGAATCGAGCGTATTGCAGAGGACGCAGTCCTGCTGCCACTTAGGATCGCTAAACGCAGATTGCTAATCTAATCACACAGTAGTAGTAAGGGGAGCTG
>NRDX01000048.1:0-42794 GCA_004125185.1 Entelexis vaccinii | reverse complement strand
CTGAATACTCGCCGAGCGAGTGTCCTGCAAACGTTGAGGTTTCCAAGTCAACCAATCCCTTAGCAATCATATCCTCGAACGCAGCCTTCTCCATGAGCGTGGCACAAGCGAGAACTTGTCGTGGCCGGACCACTCGAGCTCCTGCGCAAACGCGTCGGTGCCGAGGGCGTTGCAGATGAAGTCGGCCAGGCCCGCGTAGTCGAGAATGGGGATGCCCTTCTCGAGCAGGTCCGCCACGTTCGTGTAGTACGGAAGCATCCAGTCGCCGTTGAACAGGAAGCCGCTGTTCACGTCGAAGTTGCACGACTTGAACTCAGGAGACTCCTCGACACCAAGCACCTCGCGCACGTTGTCCAGGTTCAGGTAGTCGGCAATGGCGTCCATCTGCGGGTAGCACAGGCCATCAGAGCTGTCGCTGCAGTCCTCGCGGATGTCGTAGACGTTGCGGCCCGTCTTTTGGTAGGGGCCCATCATCTCGTTGTTGCAGTAGATCGACGCCGGCACGCACACCCACGCGCTCTGCGCCGAGTAGCAGGCCTCGATGAGCTGGTTGCAGCGCGGCTGCGCGTCGAGCATGCCCTGGCACTGCTCCTCGTCAAGCACGGCCGGGTACTCGCCGAGGCCGCACGCCTGCGGCTCGTAGTAATCGTACTGCCTCAGCGGGTCGATGAGACCGTTGCCAATGAGCAGCGACGTGAGGTTGAACCGGCGGTCCTCATGGCTGGCGATCTCAGCACCGAACACAGGGATGTAGTGACCGGCGTAGGACTCGCCAGCAATATGGAAGTCGCGGCCAGTGTACTCAGGGAACTTCTTGAAGAACAGCTCGAGGAAGGCGTAGACGTCTTCGCCGGCCGTGACCGTGTCCTTCACCTCCTGCGTCGACGAGTACGAGTACCCGGTGTTCACGGGCTGGTCAAGGAAGATCATGTTCGCGTTCTTGTTCCAGGAGTGCTTGTTGTGCACGGGCTTCAGGTCGGGGCCAATTGAGGACGGGCCGAGCTCGAAGAACAGGCCGGTCATGGACGAGCAGCCGGGGCCGCCGTTCAGCCACAGAACGACGGGCGCATCCTCCGGGTTGTTGCGGGCCTCGAAGAACCAGAAGAAGAAGTGCTTGTCCTCCTCCTCGACATCGAGGTATCCCGTGTACTGCTTCGTCGTGTCGATGCCCAGGGCATCGGGGGACTTGATGCGCAGCTGCTTGCCCGGGAACTTCTCGTCGTGCACGAGCGCATCGAAGCGGCCCTGCGCAGGCAGGTTCTTGCGCAGACCCTGCAGGTTAGTGCTCTGCTTCTTCAGCAGGTCCGTGAAGTGCTTGCGCAGCTTCGCGGCGCCGTCCGGGATCTCGTCGATGACGGTGCGCCACGCGCTGAGCGCCTGGTCCGGGACGCCGCCAAGGACGCCGTCGGCCTGGCTCATCACGTCATTGATCGTGTTCATCGTTGTCTGCGTCAAGTCGTCGAGGTGGTAGTCGGCGGGGCTGCCGCCAATGAGGTCGTGCAAGCCAAGGTCGTGCAGACCAAGCATTGCGTCCTCAATTGTGCCGAGAACGTGGCACTGGACCGCGGCAGCTAGCCACACCGAGCTCTTCAGGACCGTTGTTGCGCGCATGTTTCACTGTTGCGAGGGCAAATCACCGGCGGCTTGCGAGCTATATATATACCCTGTGTGGGTGGGAGGGTGAGCGTTTAGGCCCGGAAACCCTGGAAATCGCAGGACGACGGCGGCAGCAGAACCCTACTGCGCACGTGATGCCAGAGATAGCCCCGAATGGGGGGGAGGGCAGAATTCGGATACCCATAGGCATAGGTACCCTGCGGTACTCAGTGGCGCAAGCAAGGGGCGTTAGCACCGAGCTGGCGGCCCGGATTCTCGGCAGCGGCCGCCGCGTATCCATGCAAATAGTGCCGGCGTGCGCTGCAAACTTTACTTAAACGGCAGTGTTTACTTTCGCCGGCCCCCGTCCCTCAGCGCAGGCGGGCCGAGATGTGGGTACGGGCCGAGCCGCGCCTGCAGATGACGTTGACACCCACCGCATTTGGCGCTGAATGGCTCACCTCATCGTGCCGTGCAACAGAGATATGGCTATAAGCGGCGGGTGCGCCTTGACCTCGTAGATGGGCTCTGCTTAGCCAGCTGCATGCACATGGGCTTGGCAAACAAACAGATGTGGGCAGCGTCCAGATGGTTTTGCTCTGTTTACTCTGTGCAAACTATGAAGTCGGCTGAGATGCTTTGTGCAGCCAGCCAGCCGGCGCTTAGAGAAGCTGCATGTGGGCGCCACAAAGGGTCAGCCGCGTGGAGCAACAGTATTAAAATGGTAACAGTAATTTAGGAGCCGCAGTGGTAACGACTGCCGCAGTAGTTTCGACACCTGAGCTGACGATGCCGTACTGGAACCCCGACCGAGACCTTACGCGGCCTTTCGAAACCCACGCACAAAGTGGGCTCGCCACCGTGAACCCTAGACCCTCTCAACGCACCCTGCTAAGACACACTCTCATCTTTATCCGCGTGATTATATCCGTCCGCCCTCCTGCAACCAGCTTCTACCGTACGCAGCAGCCTAAAACAAAACAAAAAAACAAAAGAATGATAGGGGGATTCGCCGCGGGAACTGGCCAACCTGACGAATCGGGCCAACTGGGCCACAACAGGCCGCCGGCGCTGGACTACGACGTGTCGCTGGCCGCCAAGTACAAGCGCGCGATGCAGCTTGTGGCGCGGCTCGAGTCCGGCGAGCTGTTTGCAACCAGCGACGAGTTTCGGCAGCTGCATCTCGAGTGCCTCGAGACGCTGACGGACTGCGTGGAGCGCGTCGAGCAGCTGGGAATGTTCAGCCCCAACGACTCGTGGGACGACATCAGCACGCCCGACATCCGGTACCTGAACCTGAGCTTCTATCTCGGCAAGGTCCTGGAGAAGACGCCCATCAACGTGTCGCAGATGTCGGTGCAGTCGCGCATGGACGTGCTGAACTTCGCCGTGCACAAGTACCTCGAGTTTCTGTACGACATAATGGGCCTGAAGCTGACGCTGCACACAGAGGCGGGCCCGCGCACGGCGCTGGTCCCGTTTGTGGACGTGGAGGTCCTGCTTCCGCAGGGCAAGTACGGCGTGTTCGATCTCAGCAAGTTCAATGCGCGCAAGGACGGCCGCCGCGTGAAGCAAGACAACGCGTCGCGCCTGCGCGTGGCCGAGAGAGGCCTCATGGCCAGCAAGGCGACGGCGGTTGCGAATGACGAGGAGATGGTGCGCCAGGTCGAGGCCGACCGCCTCGTGATGCACTGGTTCGCTACGTGGGAGGCGCTGCTCGGCATTTCTGCCGAACAGGACATGCTCACGGCGTCGTCGTCGGCATTCGACGTCTCGGCAACCATGCGCAAGGCCGCGCGGCAGTACGTGCCGGCCTCGCAGCTCGTTGCCTTGGTCGGCAAAAGCGCGAACGCTGGCGGCGAGACGTTTGCGGACCTGCGCATGCGCATGGACCGGAAGGCCGACGAGGACTTGTCCCGCAAAGTCGAGAACCCCATTGCCGATGGCGCTGGCCGCAACCGATTAGTTGGACGCGACGGCAAAGTGCGCCAACCATTTGTGATTATGCCGACCGGCGATGTGAACCGCGCGCGCATGGCTCAGTCCGTGTTCGGCACGGGGCAGCGCATGCCCACGGTCACGGTCGAAGAGCTGGTTGAACGCGAGCTTGCGAACCAGGCCAAGCCGCAGGTCTCCAGAAAAGAGCTCGACGAGGCTCTGGATGATGATAATGACGCAGCCGACGACGTGCTCACGATGAAGGCGCGCAAGTGGGACGATTTCACGGAGAACAACCCGCGCGGCTCTGGAAACACGCTGAATCTCGGCTAAACAAACACCCCCGCCCCACCTTCCAAAAAAAAAAAAACCACACTGATATGCCAACCGTTAATGCCCGAATGAACAATGCACAACTACCAACAAATGCATACCTGCAATTGCACCGCATCACTGCAAATGCATAACACTCACAGCCCGGTGCCGTGAGCATAAGGCGCGTAGGAACCGGCCTTCTTTTTTATTTATACACCTCAAAATACTCATTTAATTCGATTTAGCGTCCACCCGCGCGGGTTCGGCCACTCAGTTCGGGCCGAATTGAGTCCGGCCATACGCCGGCGCCGCGATTGTGCTGACGGGCACGTGACCGGGACCCACCACCGAGATCGCGCTTGCATAAAATGACATATCGAAATTTCAGCGTCTGTGTGTTGTTGAGCATGCGCGGGACGCGGCAGTTTTCCACGTCGCCGCGGCGGCTGGCGCAGAGTCTCACCGAGAAAATCGTGCAGAACTTTGCTGTTGGCGTGCCCGCTTCGAAGGAGGTCCGCTCGGGCGACTACGTCACAATTCGGCCCTCGCACTGTATGAGTCACGACAATTCATGGCCCGTGGCCACGAAGTTCATGGGCCTTGGTGCCACGAAAATCGCCGACGACAGGCAGGTTGTCATGACGCTGGACCACGATGTTCAGAACAAGAGCGAAAAGAACCTTCAGAAGTACGAAAACATCAAGAACTTCGCCCGCAAAATGGGCACAGACTTCTACCCGGCCGGCCGCGGCATTGGCCACCAGATCATGGTCGAGGAGGGCTATGCATTCCCCTATAATCTGACCGTGGCCTCCGACTCCCACTCTAATACGTACGGCGGCCTCGGCTGCTTGGGAACGCCGATTGTGCGCACGGACGCGGCCGCGATCTGGGCCACGGGAATGACGTGGTGGCAGATCCCGCCCGTGGCGCGCGTGAAGTTCACGGGAAAGCTGTCGCCGGGCGTTACGGGCAAGGACGTCATTGTGGCGCTGTGCGGTGTCTTTAACAACGACGAGGTCCTGAACCACGCCGTCGAGTTCGTCGGCGAGGGCGTGGCCGGCCTCAGCGTTGATGAGCGACTCACAATTGCCAATATGACAACCGAGTGGGGCGCATTAACCGGTCTGTTCCCTGTGGACAATGTGCTTCTTGACTGGTACGAGCAGCGGCTGCAAGTGCTTGGCGAGAACCACCCGCGTGTGAACCGCCAGCGCCTTGACGACCTGCGCGCGAACATTGTGACCTCGGATGCGGATGCGAAGTACGCAAAGGAGCTCGAGCTCGATCTGTCGACACTAAGCCCTTGCGTGTCTGGCCCGAACTCGGTGAAGGTGTCGAAGCCGCTGTCCGTGCTCGCGCGCGAGAACCTGGCCATCAACAAGGCTTATTTGGTGAGCTGCACGAACTCGCGCCTGTCGGACATTGTTGCCGCGGCCAATGTCGTGCGCGGCCGCAAGGTTGCTGACGGCGTCGAGTTCTACGTCGCCGCCGCGTCCTCAGAAGTGCAAAAGGACGCCGAGGCGGCGGGTGCATGGCAGGCTCTGCTTGACGCTGGCGCCAAGCCCTTGCCGGCGGGCTGCGGGCCCTGCATTGGCCTGGGCACCGGTCTGTTGGAACCGGGTGAGGTGGGCATCTCGGCCACAAACCGCAACTTCAAGGGACGCATGGGCTCGCGCGACGCGCTGGCGTACCTTGCATCACCAGAAGTAGTGGCTGCGTCGGCAGTGCTCGGCCGCATGGGCTTCCCCGTCGAGGTAGAAGGCGGCGCGGCGCCGGAGTCGCCGCAGCTGCGCAAGCAGGTTCTGAGCACGGGCAGCGAAGCCGAGGCCGAGCAGTCCGCCGACGATACGGGCTCCGTGAACGTGTTGCCCGGGTTCCCCGAGACCATTGAGGGCGAGCTCGTGTTCTGCAACGCCGACAACGTGAACACGGACGCCATCTATCCCGGAAAGTATACATACCAGGACGACGTGCCGCGCGAGAAGATGGCTGAAGTATGCATGGAGAACTACGACCCCGAGTTCGGCAAGAAAACGAAGGCCGGCGACATCATTGTGTCTGGCTACAACTTTGGCACCGGCTCGTCGCGCGAGCAGGCGGCTACATGCATTCTGGCCCGCGACATGAAGCTTGTGATTGCCGGCTCGTTCGGCAACATTTTCGGCCGCAACTCGATCAACAACGCTCTGCTCACGCTCGAAATCCCTGCCGTCGTGTCGCTGCTGCGCGAGCGCTTCGGCGCCTCGAAGGAGCCGACCATCCGCACTGGCCTGTTTGCTAGGTGGGACGTGAAGAGGGCCCTCGTCACCGTGCACGACGGCGCACAGGAGCTCGTTAAGCAGAAGGTCGGCGAGCTTGGCGAGAGTATGCAGGACATCATTGTTGCCGGCGGCCTCGAGAAGTGGGTCAGCAAAAAAGTGCACCAGCACTAGAGGCTGCTGAGAGTGACATTAAGACAAAGTCAAATGAACGAGAAAATAGAAACATAATCAAAGGTTCAAAAAGTAGCCTCAAAATTGAATAGACTACATAACTGTCAGAAAGAATGGCCTGATGGTGGTCAATGGCACACGCCATGCTAGTCAAGGGATGAGGCGAAATAGCTCCTGTCTTTCAAGTGGGTCAAGTCCCAATATTCTGGACTTGTCGATCCGCGCGAAAGCGTCTTGCTGTTGTTCTGTTGTTCGGGTCAGTGGCGCGAGCAGGAAGTAGCAGAACGGGATAAAATAGATAGCGTAGCGAGAGTGTCGCTTGTTGTCGTGTTTGCCATGAAAAACGAGGGAGCTGATTCTGTTCTCCGGCGTCATGTGGCAATACTCCGCAGCTTGTGCGGCGGTCATACGCTTGACAGCCTTCGCATAGCTGGCGTATTGCAGTGTCTTGACCTTGCACACATATAGCGCCAGTTTACGACGCATTGAATACTTTACGGGTTCACGGTGGCAGGTGTAAACCACTGACAACAACGCGTCTAGCGTCGAGCACCTCATATGCAGATTGGGTGCATTGGGCACGAGTCTCACCGCGGCCTGCACAATATTTGTATAGGCCTTGTGCCATGACTGGAGCCTTTGATCCAGAGCTTTGACCTGCTGGTTGAGTCGAAACCAGGTCTCGTTTAAGGGGCCATCAAGTAGCCTAACTAATGACAAAAGTGCCCGATACAGCAAATGGTCCGTGTACTCAAACGGTTTGTATGTTATCAGCACGCGTATGCTCTCATCGAATGCAGCGTCATTGCCGGTCTCGATCATCTCCTCGACGCGCACCACTTTGTGCTCGGTCTGACGCACCGCGTCATGATAGGTGGCTTTAGATAAACTGTCCTCGTTTGCTATTGCGTTACTTATGAATATGAGCCTCCGCTCCTCGTCATAAGGCCCAGTCTTCACTTGCATTACTTTCGCGCTCATCGTTTTTTAAACCAACAAACTTGGGAAACAACCGGCCGGATTGGCGGATGACGAGTAGTAGTATAGTATAGTATATATACTATTATGCAACCGTTACGCATACGTAGCGTAGCGATAAGCGCCCGCAATGCTTACAGGATGAAACATGAGCCGCCCGATAAAAATACACAGGGGCATCATTGAGGCAGGAGACTTACTACTGGCCCGACGACATCGCCCTGCACTACTGCAATCAGGTTAGATAAACCCAACAATTAAATTAAATTAAATTAAATTAAACAGCGGAGATCTGCACGTGCTCACAAAGCCTCGACCTCCTTCACGATCTCGTCGTAGCCCTTTCGGAACTCCTCGAGCTTCTCCTTGTCCTTGGAGGAGCCCTGTGCTTGGGCGGCGGCCGCGGCGCTGGGCGAGACCATGACGCATGATGTTGGTCGCTTGGTAGAGCCCGCGTGGCCGAGGTCCTCCTTCGAGGGAATGAAGACGAACGGGACCTTGCTGTCCTCGCACAGAACGGGGATGTGCGAGATGACGTCGAGGGGCCAGATGTCGCCGGCAATGACAATGAGGCCCTTCTCGCCCTTACGCAGCGCCTTCACGACCTCCTTCACGCCGCGGCGCGTCTGCTTCGACTTCGACGCCTTCTTCACCGTCTTCAGCACCTTCTTGTTCAGCTTCTTCGAGGCAAGCGGCTGCGCAAACGGCAGCACTGCCGGCAGCCGCGCGTCGTAATTGTCCACTTCCTCCTTCGCGTCCTTGGCCATGGCGATGCGATGCGGGTGGTGCGCTGCTATAAAATTTCAGATTTACCCTCGAAAAAGTCCCGGCGTGGGCCTCGGGTGATGTAAGCGGGCCCAGCGAGGCAGTACCCTAGACCTGGACCTTTTACCCTCCCGCGGCGAGCGACATGGGACCGTTGTGGGCAGAATTACCCTCTCTCTGCTTGTCGTGTTGAGGCAAGCATGCTAGCCAGAGGAGAATGCTTGCGGCGCTAGGCAAGACTCTGTCGTGGACGGTGCGGCTCGGGTGCGTGATCCATGTTGCGCACAGCCGGCTCTACGAAGTCACAGAGACGTACGGCGAGAGCATGCTGCCGACGCTGAGCTATAGCGGCGACTTCGTGCATGTAAACAAGCTGAGCCGCCGCGGGCGCGGGTGCGAGTTCGGCGACATTGTTGTGGCCGCGAAGCCCACGAATCCGCAGCAGCGCGTGTGCAAGCGCATCACGGGCCTGGCTGGCGACTATGTGCTCGTGGACCCAACGGACAAGCTGTCGACGGCAATGATCCAGGTCCCCAAGGGACACGTCTGGGTCACTGGCGACAACCTGGCCCAGAGCATTGACTCGCGCACGTACGGGCCCGTGCCGCTGGCCCTCATCAAGGGCAAGGTGGTGGGCGTGAGCCAGGGGCTGCGGTACAAGGGCATCCAGCAGATTAGCGGGTCCGGCACTGTTTCTAACTAGTGAATTGCGTGATCTGCGCTCGTGCTATACTTTTAGGCGCAATAGAGCCGTTGCGGCTGTGGGCAGCGACGACAACGACGTTTCTGCTCCATATAGGGCCTGATTTTCCCGCCTATTATCCGTGTTCTACTTGCGCCTTCTATACTCGGCAAAGCTGTGCTTTTTTTTTTTTTTATCGCCTAGTCCTCAGTGCTCAGCTTCACATCTAGGCTGTTTAACGCCAGAGCGCTTAATACTAATGACTACTTATGCAATACTTTAATACTACTACGAGAACCAGGGCCCCCCGCGCCCGCGAGCCTGCCCCGAGCGCACGGCCCTGATAACAGCCTCAAAGGCAAAGTTCAGCTGCGCTGCCCGCAAAGGAAACTGGCCCGCAAGCATACACCTGGGCGGTTTTTTTGGCCATTGGCTCCACCAAGGACCGTTAGTCAGGTGCAGCGGGTGGGGTAAGGATTTTGTGTGGAAAGGACCTCGCACCGCGTCTTTCAGTGGATTGAACTCGAGTCTGTGCGCGGCGGTCCCTCGAGCCCGACCCGCCATTTGAACCGCTCTTTTTCTTAGCGAACTGCCGTGGCCGCAGTGCGTGGCATGTCCTCGAAACGACCCCACACGGCGCGCAAGCCGGTAGGAAGCGGGTCTGCGTTCCGGCCGGTCCCAGAGTACGGGCCCTCGGCCGGCCAGATCACGTCCAGCCCGTACGTCAATGCCATACCCTCGGCCGTGTCCGAGTTGTCGGTCGACTCGAAGTACGACCCCGCCGTCCGCCGCCAGAGCCGCGAGTCGGTGAACAGCGACCGCTTCTACGACACGGAGCAGCAGCCCGAGGCTGAGGCCGCAACCACAGCCGAAGCCACGAGCCCGACGATTGCCCAAGCGCCGTCCCTGTTCCCGCACAACACGCCGGCGCACCTCTACCACCGCTTCGACGGATCAAGAAACAAGGACCCGTCGCGCGCGTACCAGCGGCTGCCTTCTGAGGCCCCAGAGCCCTCGTCGCAGGCCGCATCGCGCACTCCGAGCAACGCGTCGAACCAATACCCCTGGAGCTACCCGGATGCCTATACATCGAGCTCTTCAACGCTCTCGAAGGTGGATCAGACATATACACGCCAGTCACCAGCACAGCCCACGGCCCAGCCCGCGAAACAGCCCACGGCACCGCCCGCGGCTCAGCCCGCGGCACAGCCGTACCCAATGAGCCGGCACGACTCTCCAGCGTCACAGTACTCCGAGTTCTCGGCGTACCCCATGGCAATGCCCGACATGCCGTCGCCAGTAGTGCCGGATATTCCTGCCCACACTGTGCTGCTCCCGCAGCCCAGCGGGCCGTCTGCGCATAGTACACACAGTCCACACAGTGCTTCCTCGGGAGCATCTATACCCTTTCAAAACAGCATTGCGCCTGCCCACTCTATACCGGCGCCGACTACATCATACAATCCGTTTGTGGACTACACAAGCGAGGCGAGCCAGCCCAAGCAGGATGTGTACGCGCATTTCAAAAGGCCATATCTTGAGGCGGCCGAGGAGGACCCGCGGCGAAGCCCCATAGAGCGCTCTGAATGGTACTCGCAGCCGCATGCGCCGCCGCATGCACCTCAACATGCACAGCCGCAGCATGCACAGCCGCAGCACGGACCGCAGCATGCACAGCCGCAAGCAAGACCGCCTAAACCATTGCCATCCAAATACGGCCATCCGTTCGCAGTGTACGGCGAGCCGTACGTGAAGGATGGGAGCTCGCTCGACGACGAGGCGCGAGAGTCGTCGGACCGCAGCCTGAGCCCGGCTCATAGCGAGACTACGGACCGGGACAGCAGTTTGTCGGTAGGCTCGGAGCCGTTGGCTAATAATCCCATGATCAACCCCGCCAACGTGCCAGCAGCCGTGTCCGAACTGCCGCCCGGTGCGCTGTACCGACGACAGGTAAGTACGAGCGCGCGGCCGCGCCACGGCACGCCGCTCACGCTGGCGTCGCTCGCGAACCGCAACTCGAGCTCGGACCTCAGTCCGCACGCGTCCGGCACGCAGCTCGATACGCCGTCGTCCATCGTGTCGTACCCGCCGTATGTAGCGACGGCCATGGCCACGGACTCGCCGGCCAGCGACCAGCCGAGCGAGGCGCCGAGCCACCACAGCCGGGCCAGCGCGTCGAGCTTCGGCGACGCGTCGCAGAAGAGCCGCCTGTCGCGCGACACGAACAACCTGTCGCCGACGCTCGAGGCGCCGGCGGCGGAAAAGCCGAAGGACGAGAGCCTGGGCATCGGCGTGGGCTCGGCCTACGTGCAGCGCGTGCGCGTGGACGCGGCCGAGACACATATCAGCAAAGTGCCGGCCGTGCTGCCGATCGGCATCCGCGCGCGCGGCAAGCCGCAGGCTGCGCGCCTGCAGCCCGAGTTCCTACGCAAGGCCATGGATATCCGGTACACGCATCTGCCACAACGGATGCTGGAGACGGAGGTCGACGACGACGACGTGCCGCTGGGCCAGCAGAAGCCGCCCGGCGTGGCCCCGCGCCCAGCATCGCCGCCGCCGGCTGCTACTGCTGGTGGTGGTGGTGGTGCGTACGAGTCGCTGGACCCATCGCGGCGGTCGCACTCGCCCGTCGACAGCGTGATGGAGCGGCCCGGCAAAATCAAGCTGTTTGTAGCGAACCCGGACGACGAGTCGGATTGATAAACAGAAAGAAGAAAAAAAAGAAAAAAAGAGAGATCGTAATACTAATAATGTTTTCGTTTTTGTTTTGGTTCTTGTTCTGTTCGTTCGCGCGCGCTGGCAATAACTAATGATGATATATATAGACAACTTCACGAATGATGGGTCAACACTTTTCTTTTGTTTTATTCGAATGAGTTAGTTCGGGACAGCATGCGTGCCGGCGAGGTAAACTACGGGCAGCAGCAGCGAGCCAATGGCAATGACGCGGAAGATGCTCCAGGAGATGAAGTACGCAACAAACAGCAGCTCGACGGCCAGCACGCCAAGGACCATAACGCCCTGGCTGAGGCTCAGCTTCTCCAGGAACGCGGCAAACGAGCCGAAGTCGTGGCCGAGCGCGAGGAGGAACGCGCCGAACAGCACGTCGATGGCGCCAACAAACAGCAGCGCAATCGTGGGGTTCACATGGCGCGGGTCCGGCCGGCGCGTGTAGACGATCTGCGGCAATGGGGCGAGCTTTGCGCCGGCACCCAGCGACGGCACGGGCGCCGTGGCCGCGGCGCTCGCGTCGTCGTTGTCGCCGTACACGACGAGGTCAAACAGCTTGGCCGAGAACGGCGCGCTCTGGCCGCCGGAAACGTACACAGAGACGTCCAGATTGCGGTTGTGCAGCACGGCCGGGATCTGCTTGAACGGAATGACGCTCTGCACGTTCTTCTGGCGCGGCTTCGCGATGAACTGCTTGTCGACGGCGCCGGCCGCTGCGCCGCTCGCAGATACGCGCACAACAATCTGGTGCGGCTGCGGCGGCGCCTCGGGGATCTTGAATGCAATGTCGAGCGAGCGGCCGGCCACGAGCTCGACGGGGCCCGACAGCGCGTCGAACTTCACGCGCTCGCCGGAGTCGCCGCTCCCAGCAACGGCCACGCCGCCCTGGTCGACGGACCAGCCCAGCGCCACGCCAAAGAACAGGCTGCACAGCCCAACTAGCGTCCGAATCGCGAGCATGCGTTCTATACTCGAAGTGCCAGCTAGAAGTAGTAGTGGCTGTTGGTTGACAGAGAGAGAGAGACCCGGGGAGGAGGGCTAGGGCGCTAAGTACGCGGGTTCGGGGTTTGGCCGTGGACGCGGCCAGCCAGCGTGCGAACGAACAAGGCCCGGCAATTAATCGCAGAATGCAGAAATGTTGTCGCGCGATTTTTGAAACCAGTGTTTAGTTTAGTTAAATTTAGCAATTAACGAGATTGCGGATCTACGGTGCTAGCTCGTGCATCGCCAATGAAAGCAGCTTCGACCCGAATGCGGTAATAACTTATGGCAGAACTGACACAATTGCAGTTCCATTTTTTTAAAGAGCAATTGACGAGTTTGCAGTTCTATATACTAATAATGCTCATGCGTTGCAATTAAACAGGCCGCTCACGCGCCATCTACCTCGTCAATTCAATGCTGCTGATAGTGCAAGTTACTGCTGGTGCGCCTTCCACTCGTCGAGGTACTGCTTGAGCACAGCAAACGCGCGGCCGCGGTGGCTGATTTTGTTCTTCTCGCTCTTCTCCATCTCGGCGTACGTCGTGCTGAACCCCTCGGGCTCGAAAATGCAGTCCCACCCGAACGTCTGCGGCCCGCGCGGCGCCACAATGCTGCCGTGCGTGCGGCCCTGGAACACAACCGGCTCGGCCCCGCGGCCCGCGCAAAAGCCGACTGTACATACGGCGTAGGCAGCCTTGTTCTCAAAGCCCTGCAGCAGGCGCACGAGCCCGTCAGGTCCGAGCTGCTCCATGAACCACTTCACGTACGGACCAGGCAGATCCTTGCCGAGCGCCTCGAACTCGAGGCCAGTATCGTCGACAATCACGGGCCCATCGACGAGATCCGCCGCGGCCCGGGCCTTGTGCTTGATGATCTCCGTCGACGTGCCCTGGATCTCGAGCAGATCCACCTTCTGGTTGCGCAGGTCAGAATAGCCAAGCAGCATCTGCACCTCCTTCAATTTGTTCTCATTCCCGGTCACGAACGTCAGCATTGTGTGCGGCAGCGCTTCGTTTCGGTTCGTTCCTCTGCTAATTAGTTGGTGGTGCTAAAGTGGTTTTTGAGCATTACGAATCCAGTCAGCCACTACTACTACGGCGATGCTCGTCCTCCCACATCTTCGTGCATAATCCAGTTTAGTTTACTATTTTCTTTTTTTTTAGTGCACCCGCGCACACACTCGGTTCTGTGCTGCGCAAATAAGTACACACAGCAGCAGGCGTCCCATATCAAAAGCATACGCGTGCTGCTTCCGCCGCTGGCAGTGTTTCCGCCGCTACTGCTTGTGCTCCCGCGCCAGGACGCGAAAGCTCGGGTCACGTGCGCCGCTCCCTTGACCACGACCGGGAACACGTCAATCTTCACCAGTTGTGTTGTTGATCCCCCATCCTGACCGCCCGGATGTCTTCTTTGTACACGGTTGTATTGGCGAAAAACAAGGCGAACTATCCGGACGTCAGCTCGCTGCGCACCGCGCTCGAGAAGGGCGCGGATGAGGACCGCATCGTCGTCATGAAGCAGATCCTCGCGCTCACGCTCGCCGGGGACGCGCTCCCGCAGCTGCTCATGGACATCATCCGCTTTGTTTTGCCCAGCAAGAACAAGACCTTGAAGAAGCTGCTCCACTCGTACTGGGAGATCGTGCCCAAGCACGACAGCCAGGGCAAGCTGCGCCAAGAGATGATCCTCGTCGTCAATGCCATCCGCAACGACCTGCAGCACCCCAATGAATACATCCGCGGCGGCACGCTCCGC
This sequence comes from Entelexis vaccinii, assembly GCA_004125185.1. Classification (NCBI taxonomy): domain Eukaryota; kingdom Fungi; phylum Ascomycota; class Dipodascomycetes; order Dipodascales; family Trichomonascaceae; genus Entelexis; species Entelexis vaccinii. Next base: position 28,616 of record NRDX01000048.1, on the reverse strand, counting down.
TTCCTTACGAAGTTCCGCGAGCACGAGCTCCTCGAGCCGCTGGTGCCTGCCATTCGCCAGAACCTCGAGCACCGCCACGCCTACGTGCGAAAGAACGCCGTGTTCTGCGTCTTGGCCATGTCCCAGGTCGAGTCCACGTCTCACCTCGTGCCTGATGCCGCTGAACTGCTCGGCCTTTTCTTGGAGACAGAGAGCGACGCGACCTGCCGCCGTAACGCCTTCGTCGCCTTGACCGACCTCGACAGAGACGCCGCATACGCATATTTCCACCAACACTACGCTACAATGGCCGCTACTGATGAGCTGCTCCAACTCGCCTTCATCGAATTCATGGCTTCTGATGCCTTGCGCACTCCATCATTGCTGCCTTCATACACTCAGATCCTGCAGAGCTGGCTCCAGCCCGGTACAACCGCCCCGCGTATGGTCGTATACCAAGCGGCCACCGCCCTTGGAGACCTCTCGAATGACCCAACTGTGCTGGCCGATGTTGCTGCTGCCTACTTGAACATTGCCGTGCGCGAGAGCGACAACAACGTCAAAATCACCGCCCTCGGCCGCGTCGCCTCCCTCGCAGACGACGACGCATTGTCACACCTCGTTATGGACGTGCTGCTCGTGTTGTCCACGCCAGATATCAGCGTCAGGCTGCAGGCCCTCGACCTGGCCATGCGCCTCGTCTCGTCGCGCACCGTCGACCAAGTTATTCGACTCCTCAAAAAGGAGCTGGCAAACAGCTTCCACCAATCGCACGACTCTTCGGAACAGTACCGAGAAGCCGTTATCAGCGCCATCCACACGCTGGCCAAGAAGTTTCCCGACTCCGCTGCTGGCGTCGTCGGCCTGCTCCTCGAGTTCCTCGGCGACCTCAGTGGCAAGGCTTCCCTCGACGTCGTCCGCTTTGTTCGCGAGATCGTCGAACTCCATCCGGATCAGCGCTCTAATGTTATGGGCCAGCTGCTGGATGTCTTCCACAGCATCCGCGGCTCGCGGGCTCTGCTAAGCGCTCTTTGGGCTATCGGCGAATACTGCGAGTCCGAACAAGACGTTTTGCGCGGATGGAAGACACTGAGAGAGGCTGCTGGCTCCGTGCCATTCGACCAAGAGTCCGGACCAGACTCCCAAGACTCCTCTGAGGCCCACCCGGCTTCGCAGCGGACGGGGCCACGCGTTCTGGCCGATGGTACATACGCAACGGAATCTCCATTGGATGCAGCGGCGGCAGCGGCAGCTGCAGCGGCTAAGGAAGACACACACTACCTGCGTAAGCTCCTTCTGCAAAAGAACTTCTTCATTGCATGCGGCCTTTCGGTTGCTCTCACGAAACTGGCTATCCGCTTCGACCGTTTGAGCAGCGAAAAGCCCCAGGTCAACAAGATGAAGGCCGAAGCTATGCTCGTCATGGCCTCGCTGTTGCGCACCGTCTCGAACGATATTAATGCTGACTCCTACGATCGCATCTACGGATGTATCAACGTGCTGGTCAATGGCACAGAGGAAACACAACTTGCTTTCTTGGAGCGCCCTCACGACGCTTTCCGTAGCCTCCTGCTCCACGATAAACATGCTGAGGCTAAGAAGACGGCGTCGGCAGCTGAGAAGAGCGCGGCTCGTGTCGAAGACCCGATCAAGTTCCGCTTGTTCTCTAAGCTCGAGTCCGCAAGCAAGGCTAAGTCTCAGAAGTCTGTCTTGAAGCCGACAAAGGTGTCTTCCGCACGATCACAACTCAAGCAAGTCACGCAGCTCACTGGCTACTCTGATCCTATTTACGCCGAGGCGCTTATGACGGTTTCACAGTTTGATATTATCTTGGACGTCATGGTTTTCAATCAAACCACGGAAACCCTGCAGAACCTAGCGGTCGAGTTCTTCACTACTGGCGAGCTTGAGGTCACGGATACACCTGCTCCAGCAAATGTCGCCCCCATGAGCTTCCATACCGTGCGAGTCACCGTGCGCGTTTCTTCTGCTGATAGCGCATGCATATTCGGCGACATCGCGTACGACGGTAAGACCCCTACGGTGGTTCTCATGCACGATATTCGCCTCAACATCCTCGATTATATCAAGCCGGCTACTTGCACTAACGAAGAGTTTGTCGAGATGTGGAATGAGTTCGAGTGGGAAAACAAGGTACGTGTCTCGTCCTCCAAGGAAAAGACTCTGCCCCAGTACTTAGAGTCGTTCATGAAGCGCACTAACATGGCATGCTTAACTGAGGGTGCTGTCGACGATGACGAGATCCGATTCCTTAGTGCAAATCTGTACGCAAGGTCGAGCTTCGGCGAAGATGCTCTGGCAAATCTCTGCGTCGAGCTGACTGAAGATGGACTCATCACTGGTGACGTACGCATTAGAACAGAAGCCAAGGGTCCCGCTGTGTCTATTGGAGATCGCATCACCGCCACGGCATGATCTCCAAAAGCCATGCTCTGTTTCTTTCTCTCCCTCTCTCTTTTCTCCCTCTGTTTGTCTAGCCTAGTCTAGTCTAGCCTAGCCTAGCTAGCAAGCCAGGAGGAAAAATTAGTATACAAAAAAGAAAAAGAGGTTGGAATGCTCGCCAAAAAAAGAAATGGCGACTAAATGTAAAAAACAACCTAGCTTTAATAGCGGTAGTTCATGATTACAATTGTTTATCAACAGGCTATCTATTAATTCAATTCAAGTCTGATAACCAAACGGCTTTTATAGCTGTTGTTGCGTAATAATGTTAACTATTTTTCACGCTAAACGGGCACTTTGAAATTATGTTTCTGTCCCTTCGCCGACACTTCGGCTAAAATCGTGTCAAGTTGGCCGGTTGCGACCAATTCTTGGTGCTTGTGGTAGAGTCGCAGTGCAGAAACCGCGTCTTGAACCGAGTCATGGTTCCCCATTTGTACTTGCTCGCCGAGCACCGCCCACATAAGGAACTTCAAAGAGAGTCGGCGGAATCCGTTGCGATCGCGATCATAATAGAGGTTCACTGTATCAATGACCTGGCCGGGGGGCACAAACAGATTGATTGTGCGGAAATCGTTGATGAGAGCGTGGCCAACGAAGGTTGTGCCGAGGTTCAGCAAGATCCAAAGTCTGCGTGTTGCCGTCTGTCTGGCTACTAGTCCGTGCCTTGAGTTCTTCGGGTTGAGGTCACCCGGTTCAATTCCTGAGAATGCAGTGAGATAGTCAATCACTGGTTGCGTTGCCTCGACAATGTCGTCGAGCAAAACCGATTCGTCTTCGCGCAAAACAGAAACGCGCGCTAAAGACAGTTTTTGAGGTGCTACAAGTGACTTCGTGCCATCGCTGTGCAGCTCCGCTATTTCCTTGCGCATGAGTACAAACTCGGCGTCCAGCGCAACAATCTTGGGTACGCTCTCTCCCTCGTGGAGCATCTCTGCTGAGAAATCTGTGTCCTCGAGATTGCCCGAGACAATGCGCCGCTCGTACAAAAGTCTCTTATCAATCGAGGACTTCCAGCTGTCATCGAAGTCGATAGGGGTTTGCTTTCGTCCATACATCAAGATTGATGCCTTCTTCCACTTAGAGCTGAAATCCAATGCCTCCGACTCTTTGATGGGCGTCACGAGGAAATCGTTGAACAGGTGCCATACACCATCAATGTTCACAACAGTAACGGCATGTTGAAGCCCCTCGTCGTTGACCACCGCAACGTAGCCACGCAACTCGTAGTCATCACGCGACGGATCCAAACGAAGTTTGTTGTCGGCTCGTGGCACGAGACCGAATTGCGAGCAAACAGTGTCGCACTCCACCTCGGGCGACATACGTCGCTGCTGCGACGTTTGCGCAGCCTCATCACGCTCCTCTAACGTCACAAAAATGACGGGCGGTTGAGAAATGGCCTGCTGGGCAGAGCCTACGGAATGGGCCTTGTTACACGCCTCGCAAAACTGGCGGCCCTCTGCTGATCTTGTGAGCCCTGCTTGGATGCCGCTGGCTGATATGGATGACGCGTACAGAGTAGGTGCGCAAAGTTCTGTCGTATTTCGTGAGCCACAGCTGCCATACTCGCGACGCATCATCTTTATGTGAGTTTCGTATTTCAGCGGGGATTCAGTGCCGATCTCCTCTTCGTGTTCCGATACAAGGCGCTCCATAAGGAACTTGTGCAGTCCAGCAGCATCTGCCGTCAGCTGCAACGTATCTATGAAATTTGTCGCGCGGCAGTGGTACCCCTTCGCCTTTGCCAACATATCAAGCACAATGGCTAACTCACCAGTTACAGTCAAGTCGCGCCAATTGTTTTCGGCGAACGTTGTAAGAGTGGCATTATAGACAGGCGGGCACCATCTATACAGCTGGAGAACTGCATTGCAGAACGGGTTTGAGGACAGAGTTTCCAAACCGGCATACTCGGTGGCATTATAGAAGCTGAAATCGAAGTCGTCAACTCCAAACCTTGAGTAGTGGATGTGCATTTGGCGCCAAACTTTAGGAACCTTGCCGCGAGCAGCACTGTCATCGGCCTTGATTAAGTCAGTGAACACGCTGTTCTGAGGCAGTTCTGCCAGACCGAGTCTCTCTTGCTCGCTCAAGAAGCGAGGCACCGACGCAGACGAGGACCTACGATTTCGCGTGCGCCGCGACTTCATTGGCTCGTGCTTTTGAGCAATTAGCGATGACTTCACCTTCTCCCAGTCCGGAACGGGCATGCCCGTTTCAAAGACAAACGCTGCTGGCCAGTTGCTCAGCAGCCCCTGGTTATAGTAAGGCATTCCCACGGCCGACAGCGGCGTGTCTTCCTTCACGACCGGGAGGTGGTCAGCTGTGGACGGGACGTCGAGACCCTTAAACAGCTCATCTTGCGAGGCCTGTGGCGAGTTCATTGACCAGTAATGGATTGTGTGCTCTTCAGCCACAACTACTTTATCACCCAAAGGCCCGATATCGATTCCGACTGGGTTTGTTTGGACGATAAGCTGTTTGATAACAATTGAAGTCGCATTGCGGCTGTCCAGAAACGTAAGTTGGCCCGTGGCCCCCAGAGCAATTACATGGTTTGGCGCCTTAGGATGAAGGCGCACAAACGACGCACCCGTATTGACCGTGAGCGGCGGCAGCGGCTTGCGCGTGCGCGTGTCGAAGCAGCTGATGAACACGTCCGGGAACATGCCGTAGCGGCGCTGGCTGAGCCCGCACGTCACAAGCACGTTCTTACGGCTGTCCAGGTCAGTCAAGGGCCCTGTGTGGCACGAGATCACTTTGGCAAGTACAGGATCAAATGTGTGCGGGTCGACGACCTGCACGCTGCCGTTCGACAGCCCGAGGGCCACGTTCGGCGGAGACATGCTCATGTGGGTCAAGTGCACGTCCTCGCCAATGGAGTCGATCGTGAAGGTACCGGTTTCCTTGATGGTGGGCTCGAGCGTGAAGCGCTTGACGCGGTGCTTTGTGCCCACGAGAAACTCGGTGTTGTCGAGCAGCAGCAACACATCGCCCTGGGCTGTTGGCGCGAAGTCATAGTAGAGGCCGTTGCGCGTGTGGGAGCGCACGCCGTCGCTGGCCAGCGACAGAACGTACTTATCCGATATCTGGAGATCAATTACGGGCCCCGTGTGGCCCACAAACGACGTGTAAGGCCTCAGAAGCGGGCCGTAATACGAGGCCACTTTGCCGCTCGCGTCGCCGATCCACACGAGGTCCTTATGGGGGTCGCATCGTATTGCCGTTATACGCTGCGCGGCAGCCACCGCGGCTGTCTCGTGCCAGGTATCCATCCCCCCTAACGGCCCGGGGCAATCCTGGCAAGTTCACACGCTTTCAAAGGCCCAAAAGCGGGTCCCGCTGAATTATGTCACCCACCCGCAGACACGACACGCTTAATTGGGGCTGGAGCGGACGGATGCGGAAACCGGGCCATTGCGGAAGCGAATTCCTTTAAGAAGTTGTGATAATTATTTGTGGACTAAGCTAGCGCGCGCAGTCGGCACGATCTATAAAATTCCAGTAGATGCTACATAGTATGCACGGGAGAGTCCCAGCACCGCGACGTGGTAGTGGATGTGTACCGTCGCGCAGTCGTCCCCAAAGTCCATGTTTGTTTGGTGCTGGCCAGGACTGTAGCGCAGGGACACGCAGTCGAGCGCAGTTTAGTTTACTCAAAATACTGCTCGAGCATGAGCCGCACAATTGACACTTTGAACATGAGGCACGCAAGGTAGACGACGAACGCAAGGCCGATGGGCAGTAAAAACAGCTGCGTGTTGCGCAAAAACGGCAAGTTTGAGTACCCGAGGAACGTCATCACGAAGTAGTGCGTCTGCGCAACGAGATAAAGCGTGTTCCCAAAGAATATGCTGACCCAATTCAGGCGGTTCAGCAGCGGCAGACAGATGAACTGCACTACGTAGAGCCACAAAAACACTACCAGGAACGAATTACAGTGCACGTCAAAGCAGTACGCCCATTCCAGCGGGATGTCGCTGTGCGGACCGGGCTTGCGAATGACCTTGTTTGCAAACACATAGGCGATCGACGAGAGAACGACGCCCACGGCGAGGAAGTCGACAATTACCATGTACAAAACGAGCCGCACGATTCCCAGCACGCTGGGCGCGTACGCCAGCCCCCACGCAAACGCGGCCGCGGCCAATAGAAGGCTCAATAGCACCACGAACGACGGGTCATCACGTGCCCAGTGATTCTTGGCCTGTTGGCGGAAGTAGAGCGACTTGTAGACGCGGCGCGGCGATATTACGAGGTACAGCAGCTCCCACGCGGCCTCTTCAAAGTCCAGCGTTGGCGGACGCAGCAGCATGCGGAGGTAGCGGGGCGCGCGCATGGCCTACTCCGCGTTCACAGCTCACTGAAGAGGGGGAAAATGGCGTGTTATTATTGTTGTCGAGGAAGGGACAAGTGGTGAACCCGAACCCCAGCACTTTAAGGCGGGTGTTCCGCGTCTACCGCGCGCCGCTCATTTAGACTTCGACACTGCGTACTTGCGATATTGTTTAGTGCAGTGCGCCGTATTTTTTTTGGGTTTTTGGTTTTTGTTTGTTTTGGTTTTGGTTTGCGGTACGTGCGTGCGTGTTTATTTCTTTGACTTGGGAGCACAAACTAGGGAGCGGTTGGTTGTTAGCGGTTTCTTGCGTGAAGAATGCACAGACGTGTTTTTGCAAATTTACATATGTTTAAATATCAAAAGAGACCCATCGTTTGCGGCGCTCTAGTGACAGATGGTTGGTGAATAACGAGCGGCTCTGCCACAGCATAGGGCACTTCGGCGCCTGGTTTCGGGGGGTTTAGAGCTTGTGATCAACACAGCCCGCGCACTTGCACTCGTTGGCCAGGCACTCACAGCCTGCGGACGCACTGCATGCGCACAGAGAGATGCCGTTCTCGCGGCGCACCGAGTTGTTTGCCGAGGGTGCCGACCCGCAGCAAGTTTTCTGCTCGAGTTTGCTCGTTCCGGCCGGAGTCTCTTGACGCTTCTGCGAGCAGCACGACATATCAATGGTTTTAACACACAAATAACCGAGTGGTGATACGCCACGATAAGGCGCTCCGCCAGTTGCATAGCTATTATATATCGTTTTATCTTTGAAGGGTTTGGGTATGAGATTACAGCCGGGGAAAGAATTCGGAAAGTCTAAGCGAGACAGGCGGCGTTCGATGTCGCGCGCGGTTACAATATCCCCTAGCCTACGAGCGGCCATTCCCCCACATCATTATTTTTCCGCGCATGAATTGGTAACTAAAACCTTCTAAATGGAGTAGTAATGTAGCCTTTGTTTAGAACCATTCTTTCGCAGTCCTTTAAACCCATTTGCGAGGGGCTTGAAAAGTCTGAGCGCATGTCAACGAAACAGGCGTTAGTCTGAAAAACACTTCCGTCGTCATCCAGGTGGACGGAGAAAAAGGGGCCAAGCTACTAGTCACTAAGAAAGCACTTAGAGGTAAAAATTGGAAACTAACCGACTAGCCACTAGCGACTGCGCTCGTCGCGAAAGGTGGTGGTTTAGCAATCATGTACGTAATGCAGGTGCGCAGTGAAATTTCAAATAATTATTATGCTAAACAATGATCGGCTTCAAAACCGCTTGCCGCTAATGGCCCAGAATTCCGGGCATGATAAAGACCAATTGAGACATAAACAAGGCGGCCCCGCCTCTAAAAAGACTAAGCGCGACGCTACGCGGCGTGAGGACCTGCCGCCCAAGCGGTTTAAGGACGAGGGCGAGTCAATTCCGCTGGCCGCAAATGATAGCCTGCTCGGAAGCGACGAGGACCCAGAAACGTTTTTGGACTTAGGCATGGGCACAATCCCTCCAAATTATGACACAGGCAGTTACCTGGGGCCCAGCGCGGGCGAAGACCCCTATTTGGCGAAGTACATGACCGATGCAGACGAGAACGGCGTGGTCCACTTCGTCACAAACGGCCTGCGGCGCGTGTCGCCCGAAGTCGTGTTCACCATTCATAGCCGCGAGTGTCAATGCGATGCTGCGTACCGCAAACTTCTGCGCTCACAATGGGACAACGTAGAGAAGGTGGTGAAGCCATTTAAAGACCAGCTGCTGGCCCTCTACTTCAAATTCATCGACTGGACATATCCTGCAGTAGACAAAAAACGATTTTACCGCTCCTATTTCCACCATGACCCGCCCATGAACCGCGGCCTCTTGGCCGCCATGCTGGCCTTGGGCTGCACCTACTGGAAGTACAATCCGCAGTTATGTATAAAGGCCATTCCGCCCCGTCTCGTCACCGATTTGTGGGCCGTCAGCCTACAGTACATCGATCATGACATCAATTGCCAGGGCACTTCGCTGGACGTCGTGCAAGCCTTGCTTCTATATGTACAAAAGCGCATGACGAGTGACGGCATGCACGAGCGAATCGTGCAGCGGCTGCACGTTGGAAAGCTCGTGTCAATGGCGTTCGCCCTTGGTCTCCATATAGACTGCAGCAATTGGCAGATCAGCGATATTGAAAAGGTCTCACGGCGCCGCTTGTGGGCCCTCGTGTACTTTGTAGACAAGTGGAGCGCCGCAAACCTTGGCCACCCCAGTCTGTTGAACAACCTCGCAACCAGCGATCCGAAGCAGTTCAAAAGCCAATGGCGCCAAGAACGGCGGTTTGTTCACCTCGTCCAGCTAACTAGCATTCTATCCGAGGTTCTTGATGAGTTCTATGCCCCATTCGGTCGGCGGCCTGGCCTGGCCGCCGCCCAATTATACAGAGATGAGACAGTTGCTCACGAATTGCTGCATAAACTACGCACTTGGAGGTCACAACTACCGGACGACATCAGCGACATTCGAGCGCGAAATTCATTGAACTACTGCAGCAACGGCAATATCCACCTTGCGGCCCTCACGATCGAAGTCCTGATTTACAGAGTACTGTTGAAGGAGGCATTCATGGGCCGCTATCGGCATGAGGCGCGGGGTCTCGTCCAGCGGATCATAGTGTTCACTGGTGAAATAACCCACTCGCATCTCCATGCGTTCTGGATCTCGTCCTGCGTGCTCAGCCTCTCGTCCTTGGCTCACTTTGTACTGCTCTACCACGCACAAAGCCCAGCCTCAGAGCAGTCGCAGAACGCTTCGTTGATGAGATCGTGGCTCGACTGCTTGCGAGTTCTGAACCACGCTTGGGAAGAGGGTATTGGCATCACTCAACACCGGATGGACGCCTTATTCCACAAGGGAAATACGTCCATAAAAGTCCCTATTCTCGACGAGTCGGTACCGGTTCGTACACCACCTCCTGCTACTGCTACTGCTACTGCTGCAAATGCAAATGCAAATGCAAATACAAATGCAAATACAAATGCAGCAACTGCTGAAACTGCTGCTAGTGCAGTCCCCTCTGCTGCCTCGCCGCCTTTGCCAGTCGCAAAGGATGGCGCCAGTAATAGTTTCGACGCTAGCAGCGCCGCAAGGCCGCCATTGTCTCATGTCTACATTGAGCGCAACTTCTCAGAAGAGCCGCTCGGATTAGAAGAAGACCTTCTTCCAGTGCAGGTCGACGACGGCGGCAGTCCGAATGCTTTGCTTTTGACAGACAATGATCTGCACGACATTTTGGCCGAATATATCTGGGACTGATCAAATTGTACAATTTAGATAAACAATAGAGCAGTTGTAGGTAGGTAGGTAGTTAGCATTAAGAAAAGATATTTAAAAAATATGAAAGAAAGAAAGAGCACCACTTGGAGTATTATTGATTTATCGATATTAGCTCTGTTCTTCTTCTATGAAAATAACTTGAGGTATAACTAAAACTACATTATGCATGTTCAGGCGAGTACTCGTTCGAGTCACTGTATTCCTTGCGCAGGTTGTCCTGCACGCCACTCCATGCGACCGGCTCGTCCTCAGCAGCGATTTGCTGCTGCTGATACTCCGGCGGGATTCCGTTCTTGGGAACACGCTTCGGCATATCAGGAATGTAGAATCGGAGGTCGATGCGCATGAGCAGGTAGAAGACCATGACAGCCACCTCGGTACCGCCGTAGAAGGTGAACATAACGTAGGGATGATGAGCCCAGAACGTGATCTTAGTTCCGCCGCCGGCCTCAGGGGTGCCGTAAGGGCCGTTGCGGAAGCAAGCGGCTACGCGGAAGCATGTATTCAGGAGAAGGATCGTGCTCGTGATGACGACGGTCAACGTAGCCCACTTCATGCTTGGCGCTCTCGGGTGCATCGGGCCGTTGGACTGATGATGGTTCTTTCCAGGGGGCTCGCGCGAGGGAATGATGCGGATGGCCTTGCTGCCAGACTCACCCTTGTAAATGGGAACCTGCGAACCCTTAGCCGGGTAGTAGAAGAGGTTAGAGCTCTTGATCCAGCTTGCTTGGTATACGGGCGGCAAGACACTCTCCTCCTTCATGCTCAACTTGTCGAAGACCTTGTACTTGGGCAGCTTCACAATGGTGCCCGGCTTCAATACGTAGGCAAGGAGCAGGAGCTGGAACGGGAAGGTCGCAAACACCAGGTTTAGTACCGCCGCTGCCTTGAAGACATTCCTGCACATGTTAAGGTGGTGCTGCGTCATGTAGTAGAGATACGGCAGAGTCTGGCCGACGATAGCCATGACGATAATTCCGACCACACACACATAGACGAAGTTGATGAACCACACCACAGGCCAGAACCGGCCGGTCTCCGGGTGTCTCCATGTGAACACACGGTGGCTGAGCAGCAGGTTCATAGCCAGGAGAACGAGCTGGGCTACCTGGATAAACACAACTGAGCAAATGGCCGTCTTCAGCTGTGTGACGTCGTTAGCCCAGGCCAAGCGGCAAGCGAAGCCAATAACCTTGAGGATACAGAAGAAGGCCACACCCAGCAGCATGAAGAAGTTCTGTCCCCGCGCGAGATTCACAATCCATACGGACAAGCAAGCCAGGGCCAAGACCGCAAACAGACCGATAAACAAACCGTCTGGGCCGATTTCAGTGCCCTGGTTGTTAGGATAGGGATAGCCGCCAAACAAACCCGGCAGTTCTGGTACAACTGCCGAGAGGGTGGCATCGGTGACCAGGCCTTGTCCGCGTGCCCAGTCAATAAACTTTAGAATACCTGTGCCTGTGGCAGGAGTGTACTTATAGCCAGATGCAGAGGCAGCCATAGGCGTCAATGACCCCAACAGGCCGCCGCCGGCGCCAGAGCTGCCGCCAGAACCGCCGCCTAGACCAAATAGCGACATGGGATGGTAACAGTAGGATCGGGTCGAAAACGCGGGGTGCGCATATGCATATATATACACGCTCGGAAATTTAGGTTACAAAGATCAAACACATATTCTCAAGCGGTGGAGACAGACGTAACCGCATGCAACGGGTAAGGGTTACGCAAGCAGTTTGCACCAGTTACCCCGCTCTCTATATCGCGAAAGGGCCAGGGCCCCTCGCCCTCCCCCTGGAGCAGGCCCCGTTTTCGTGAAGATTGAGTTTGAGTTTTACTCAGGGCCACACCGGGGCTTCCAGGCCCATCGCAGAGCTTTTTCCCGGCAGCATGGCGCCCCTTCAAAAAACCGCAGAATTTCCTTCCCCATTCTCGCCCAACCGATCAGCACCAGTCAACACAACACGCACGGCGAGAGCTGTACACGAACCCTCGCCCGGGATTATCGGTCTGCTGATGCCTGCCTGCCCCTCTGCGGGAAATGTCGCTACAGAGTCATGGCCATGCAGACTCGGAATAAGTCGCCGTTGATGGGCCCAGATAAGCCCCCCCTGGCATTGGCACGGTGATCCTCGATAAGGCTTAGCGGTACGAGCAGGCGGGGCAGTCTCGGGTGCGACCACGCACCGCGCACCGTGCACCGCTCAACCTCCTCCTCCTCCTCTGCACCCGCCCTTACTAAGACTGCGGTGTACCGCATTTGGACGCGACTTTACCCCAATAGTGTGTCTTATGTATGTACGTATTTTTTTTTCTCGGGAGTCCGTGAACGCGCGAAAATGCAAGCCGTGCGCGTTTCGCGCCCGGACAAAAAAAAAAAGATTAGCCCCTTATAATTTACAGTGTTAGCCGATAAACCGCGGTATAATTGTTTGGTACCGTACATTGTTCCGAGCGGTGCGAAGCGAAGGCTTAAATCGCGTCGACAGCGGTGCGAGCATTTTCGTCGTTTACAAACAAGGCCGCCCCATCGCCCTACTAAGTAAGTAAGTAAGTAAGTAAGTAAGCACTATTGAGTCGCACTCAATGGTTCTCCAAAGGCAGCCATGCAGCAGCAGCCCCAATGCGCTCAAGTGTGAGGCACGTTATTTAGAGAACATTACAAGGGAAGCAGGATGCACAACAGGTAGCCAAGCATTGTAGGTAGCAAATAGTTTAAGTAGGTACGGAAGGTAGCCAGCTTCGTAGCGAGCTTCGTAGCGAGCTTCGTAGTGAGCTTCGTAGGGAGCGAGCTTCGTAGCGAGCTTCGTAGTGAGCTTCGTAGGGAGCGAGCTTCGGAGCGAACATTGTAAATATTGAGCTTCGTAGCGAACGCTGTAGGTGGCTAGCAGCACTGTAGGTATTAAAGTCAACATAACAAGCCTTAGAGTCCGACGCTCGTGTTCTAAGAGTCGGTTGCCGCGCGTCAGCGCGTTCCGTAATGCGTTCCAACGCCGTTAGTTTTCAGCAACGAGGCACATGCAGCCTGATTCAAATAAATACCTAGAGTTCGAAACTAATAGGATAGGCTAGATCGGTAGGGAGGTAGGTAGGGAAGTAAGTAAGTAGGTTAGATTCATTAGTGTATGTAGCACATTTGCGGTTCTTTTTTTTTCGCTTCTTTCGTCTAGAAATATGCTAGTAATCCTACTACTTTAATCTGAGAAAACAACACTGTCCTGCCTGAGGTCCGCGTTTTCGCGGCGCAACTCGCTGACCATGGCCTCCAGTTCCGCGATGCGGTCCTTCGCCCTCTGTCGCGACCGTCGCGCGGCCGCCGTATTCCGCTCCCGGCGCTCCATCGTTTTCGCGTTCGTGCGCTTCACTACGCGCGGAATGCGCATCGACCCGGACTCCGGCGGAGACACAGACACATGGCCAGGCGGGCTTGCCTGGTAGTAATCTGGCTCGGCCGAGTATATCGCCGGCTGCGGGAGCAGCTGCGATACGGGCGGGTACGAGGCATCGGCGGGGAAGTACTCGAACGGCTCCAACGGGAGAGCCTGGGGCGACGGCGTGCGCGTGAGGTCGAACGAAGGGGGCTGGGTGACCGGCTCCGGCGTCACTGGCGTCATGGGCTCAATTGCTTGCGAAAACACATCGCTGCAGGCAGCAGACAGGTCGAACTCAATGTCCAGGTTCCATGGATTTGGATTTAATGCTGGGGCGTGGGCCTCGCTTAAAGGTCTCGAATTGAATGGCTGACATGGTTCGTCGCTGATGAAGTACGAGTTCGTGTCTTGAACTCGGTGCGCTGGTTGTTCTAGTAAGGGGGGAAAGTCTAACAGGTCCAACGAGTCGAAGTCGTATGGAGCTGTGGGCGTGTAAAACGGGGACTGTTCCTCTGTACCAGACAAAGCTGTTTGGGGTTTAGATTGAACGAAGCGTGAACTGGGTGTCTGAGTGGTTTTTTTATCACTTAGAGGCCCAGGTGTCGCGCTTCAAGTGGGATTGGCACTTGCTTGCTGCTGACTCTGTTTCGAATTCGGTGTAAGGGGTATATATTCCTCTTAAGGCTAAGAGGATTCCCAAAGATAGACGGTCACAGAAATATAATTTTTATGTTGGATCGCAACTAATGGAGCGACTTGTTCTGCTTAAATCAACCAGCCAAGCCTGCTGACAAAGCCCATTCTCGTTTGATAGCTGTATGCAGTCACACTGCAGTCCCCTAACCTCGAGTGCCGTTTCCCCCCCCTCCTCCTCCTCCTCCCTGCACAGCCTGATGCCCTTTTTCAGTCATACTGGTTCCACAATGACACAAAGAGTCAGCGGAGCAAATGGGCTCAATTGCTCAAGCCTGTAAAATCACGACATATGGGCCTAAATGAGTCACTAATCGCTGCCTGATCATTCGTACCGCGCGCTGCATTGAGGCCGTTGCGTATTAACAATGGACCTACTACCTCAACCTCAGGGAGCTGGAGCTGACAAGCCTCCATGAGTCACCAGCTACGATTCGATTATGTCACAACATTTCTACGAAGCGACCCTGAAGCGTCGGCCCCTGAAGCACCCTTGTATTGCCGACGGTTCAGAATACTAAGCCGTTTGTGTATGGCACTCAACTAAATTGGTGGTGGGTTTAGTCGCGAGTCTTGTTAAAGCAACAACGTGCGTTGCGTCCCCCAAATACTGCATCTTAGATCAACGACGCTACCGGCATAAAAACAGATGGCCGCGACGCAGGTAGCTGCGACGAAGGCAGCCGCGACAGAGGCAGCCGCAACAGAGGCAAAGCCGCAGCGGTGCTTTCTTTTACAGCGGTTCCAGGACCTGACCGAGGTGCCCATTTTGAAGACAAACAAGGACAGCAACAAGGTGTTTGCCCACTATGTCGGGCTCATTAGCAGCCGCGTCGCCAAGACAAAGGCCTCGGCCACGGTCGACTTCGAAACAACCGACATTGGCCCGCTCATCGTGACGTTTGCCGACGGCTTCCCCGAGTCCGAGCTCCCGTTCAACGGCGGCATCGAGACGTTCAGCTTCGACGGCTACGACTACCGCTTCGACGCATTCGGCGCCAACGCCGTGCGCACGCTCATGGACGCAGAGCTCCTCCACAGCCAGGGCCTGTGCAAGCCGCTCATGTGCTCGAGCCATACGTGTTTCAACTACTGCGGCGCGCTTGACGAGTTCACGTTCGTGCCGCCCGTGGCCTTTTTTGCCCGCCTGGGCTCGGACCGCCCGCAGGACACGTTCATGAACGTGTGCGACATCATCGAGGGCGACGAAGTGTTTGACGCAACAACCGTGACCGAAATCACCGAGGATACGCCCGCCATGGCCAATATAGTGCGCGCAACTCCGCTGCTGCTCGACGAGTACGTGCTGGAGCTCGATCCCGTGTTAACGGGGTTTGTGAGCGGCGACGTTATAATCCACGGATCCCGATGGGAACTGTTCCCGGTTCCAAGCGACGCATCGCGCTTGGACATGCACCTAGCTCAGATCAGCTCGCTGGACACGAAGTATGCGCAGCGGTTCACTCGAGAAGTACGGTACATGGACGAGGCTAAAGAGCCGCAGCCAAAAGTAACGAGCTCCCATTCGCAGCGCGATGCCGACGATATAGAGGCCGAAGTGCAAGACTCGTTGTTCGAGTCCGACTCTGATACGGAGTCTTATGTTGAGTCGGCGTTAATTCCTGGTCTGCGGCACCGCGACTTCAGCAAGCCAATGAATACAATGACGGCCCTGTCGGGACTCACGCTAGACGATAGCACGCAGGCACGCATGCGCGAGATTCTGAGCAGCTAAAGCGTGTGAGCAACAACTCCGTTGTTTTTGAACTGCTTCCCCGCCTGGTTCCCTCCTGGCAGCAGCATTATTTATCCTGACCTATTTGTTCCGAAAAACGAACGCGGCCACCCGGATTCGATTCCCATTGAACTGAAGTGAACTCAACTCAACTCAACTCAACTCAACTCAATCGAATCCAACGCAAACAAAACCAATCCAATCCAGCACAACTCAATCCGGCTGAACTCAATTTTGAGAGCAACAACGGCCGGTGCGTGAGAATTCTGATTGATTCAAGCTCTAGCAGTCTATTTATTATTTTGTCGCATATATTGCATATTTTGTTGGCTAGCACTACTTATTACACTTCGCCACATTCTGATATTTTCATCATCTGTCTTCCTCAGATATAAAGGTTGGGTGGGTGGATGGATGGAGCGGGCGGATTTCAGAACTTCGAGACGTTTGTCCAGTCGAGCACTTTGAGTGCCAGGACAACAATGGCAATCGCCGAGGGCAACGAAAGAACGGCGTAGCCCCAGAACAGGACGCCGGCCATCTCAGCCTCAAAGACCTGGTTCAGCTGGCAAATCTGGGTGAGCTGGATGGCTGGCGGTGAGGCGGTGAGAATGAAGGCGGCGACAAGGAACGCCGGGTCGTCAAGGATCGAGATCTGTAAGTACTTCACTGACAAGGCGATGAGCGGAAGCAGTAGTAGACAGGGGAAGATCATGCGAGATACAAGGCTGGCCACAATCATTTGCTTATGGTGCGGCGACTTCTGCAAGAAGTGGGCCTCTTCGGCGCTCGGGGGCGCCAGGTTTGCGCCGAGCACGATAAGAATGAGCGGCACGGCCGTGCCACCGACTTGCTGGATGGCCTTGCCCACGGTTTTATTCACGAATCCTGGGTGGCCATACAATTCGTACTTGAGGGTGGGTACGGATGCAACAACAATGGCCGCCAGCATAGACCACAGCGGTGGGTTCATGAAGCCTTTCACCTCCTTGGCCACGAGCCTCAGCAGCGACCGTTTCGGCTCCGGCTCGTCCTCAGCTGCCCCCTCATCGAAGGTCTCGGTCGGAGGCTCGACGGGGTGCTCTGGAGCAAGCAATGTGTTGAACCCCCAGGACCAGCGCAGCAATTGGCCCAATTGCTGGAATATGAGCAGGTAGAGGATGCCGCGTGAAGCAACGTTGTCGGCATTGTCGTCAGGAATATCCGGCCAGCGCAGGACAGGCAAAGTATAGGCCAAGCCAAGAAACAACGAGACGGGAACGCTGTTCGAGTTGCCGAAAACCGCCATTGCCGTCACGAAGTTCGACTCGCGCTTCGAGAACTTGAACCACCTGCTGCAGACCTGGCCGCAGAAGTAGGATATGAGGGTCGAGATGGCGAACATGACCGGGATGATGGAGATGTCGACGAGCGCGCTGACGCTGAGGCTGGAGGCCATTTTGGAGAAGATAAGGCACGGCGTGAACACCATGACGTTCATGTTCGACAGCGCCTTCTGCGCGGACCGGTTCAGGTACCCGCGGTAGCTGGCCCAGAAGCCAATGACGCAGATGATGACCGTCTGCAGCACCGCCTCGAGCGTGAGGCGGACGATTTCCCCGTAGGACATTCGCTCATTCGAGTCCATTGGGGCCGTTTAAAGCGCCGGGCCTAGTCGCTTGCTTTTTGAGAAAGAGGTCCGCACGTGGGAGGAGGCGGTTCACAAAGAGGCGTCGATTACGTGCAGGCCGTCTGCTCGCATAAGCCACACTTTATGCTGTCGGGGCCTGCCTGCCCCGCTGATAAGCTTAGTCCCCTGCTGATAAGCTGCATAAGACTTGGTAGGTGGTTTTTGGAATGGGTGCTGGTTGCGGTTGCGGCGGCGGCACATCCAAGTCCAAGTTTTGCAGCAGGCGGGGAGGAGGCGCAGTTCGCGATGAAGCACCCTGATCTGCAACATCTATATAGAAACCGTTATTGTCTGCATCTTAAAAACCGTTAGTGGCTGCATCTATAAAGGACGTAAAAGTCCACATCTAGAAAAGCCGTTATGGTCTTCATCTAAAAAAACTGTTTGGGCCGTGATCTATAAAAGCCGTTATCTTCTTCTGAAACCAATGAGTTAGTGCTTAGATGTAGTCACTGGTCTACTCCAGTGTAACACTCCAATGTATTAACACTCCAATGTAATTACAATGCAAGTAAAGCTCTTTAGCAAACGCCCTGGTACCGTACTTGTTTTTCACTTATGGAAATGCACTAGTTAGATGTTCAATGGTTATGTACTTCGAAGTTTACGATAGTGCTAACGGTGGACAGCTATAAACGCTCAGCATGCGTGCAAACATGCGTGCAAACATGCGGAGGCTAAAAAAGCACGCACGAGAGCGCTAATACTGGCAATTCAGGTTATCAAACGAACTAAGTAGCGTCTTCGCAAAGGGTTTCTCTTTTCTTTACATGCCTTTTTTCTTCTTCTTCTTCTCGATATTATTATTTTTTATTTTTTGTCCTTCTTCTCGATCTTGAGCTCCTTCGTATAGGGAAGGAACTCAGGCTCGCCGGGGATGAACCGGCGCAGCACCTCAGGCACGCGGAACCCGTCCTCGGTCTGGTAGTTCTCGAGAATGCAGCACAGCGCGCGCTCAGTTGCGCACAGCGTCGAGTTCAGGCAGTGCACGTAGTTCTTGACGCGGTCGTTCATCTTGCGGATGCCGCAGCGGATCTCGAGGTTGCGCGACTGGTAGTCCGTGCAGTTCGAGCACGACACGAGCTCCTTGAACTCCTGCTGGAACGGGAACCAGGCCTCGAGGTCGTACTTCTTGGCCGCAGCGTTGTTCAGCTCACCGCTCACAATCCCCACAACGCGGTACGGGATTCCCAGGCTCTGATAAAACTTCTCGGACAGGTCGATCATGCGGTCGAACTCCGTCCACGAGTTCTCGGGCTCCGTGATGCAGAACTGCTCGATCTTCTGGAACTCGTGCACGCGGAAGATGCCCCACGCGTCCTTGCCGTGCGAGCCGGCCTCGCGGCGGAAGCACGACGAGTAGCCAGCATAACGAACGGGCAGCTGCTTCTCGGGGCTCTCGAACCACTCGTTCGAGTGGAAGGCCGAGATCGGCTGCTCCGACGTCGCAATAAGGTACTTCTCGTCCTGGCCGTCCATGACCTTGTACAGCTCCTCGTCGAACTGCGACAGCTGGGCCGTGCGCGCCATGACGTCCTTGTTCATCATGACGGGCGCCTGCAGCGCCGTGTAGCCGTGCTTCACGAGAAAGTCGAGGCCGTACTGGATGAGCGCGTTGTTCAAAAACACGCCCCACTGCTTCAGGAAGTACCCGCGGTGGCCGACGATCTTCGCGCCGCGCTCGGCGTCGAAGCCGTCGAGGCGCGTGAGCACCTCGTCGTGCGACAGCCGCGGCTTCTCCTTCGCGGGCTCGCCCCACGTGCGCACAAGCTCGTTGTTCGCCTCGTCGTCGCTCACCACAACGCTGCTGTGCACGATGTTGCCCACGGTGTTGACCTTCGCGCGCAGCTGCGCGTCCGCGGCCTGCTCGTGCTCAATAAGGCGCTGCTTCTCCTTCGCAAGCTCCTCCTTCTCCTTCAGCAGCTCGGCGGGGTCCTCCTTGGCCTTGAACTTCTGGCCGATCGCCTTCTGCAGCTTGTTCTGCGCCTTGTTGATCTCGTCAAGGTCAAAGCGGATCTTCGTCCACGCCTTGTACTCGGCAATAATCTCGTCCACAATCTCGACGCTGTCACCGCGCGCCTTCTGGCTCTTGCGGATCACCTCAGGGTCGCCGCCCTTGTCCTCGATAAACTGGTAGATGTCCAACATCGCTGCGCGCTGCCTTCGCTTTCACGACCCGGGTTTATTTATTACGCTGACGCGCCCACACACACAAAACACACAATTTTAAAAGTAGCCGGGTCCTCCCACCCCGCTGGCGCACGTGATCCACGCTCCAGGGTCATCACGACCTTCACGCAGAAGATGAGGACGCCGTTACCGTCACCGTCGCCGTCACCGTCACGCATTTGCAGTTCACTTTCAGTCACCCTGCGTGTGGAATTGAGTCACTCAGATTGCCGGTGCATGGCGGTCTAGTTCCTGCATTCTCCTTTTTTGTGAGTTATTCATTGAGCTCGTAGCAGCATTGCAACTGAGCACACACACGCGCGCATGGACCACTACTTTGTAGTGCTGCAGGACTCCGACAGCGGCACGTCCGCACAGACAGTGTACCCGGAAGTGCACTACGTGTTCACGGACGACGCATTTGCGCCGGAAATGGACGCGCTGGAGCGCCAGGACGGCGATATCTCTGTGGTCGTGGACCTCGACGAAACGGCGCACGAGATTGTTAGCTGCCAGTCCATTTCGCCAGACTGGCAGGTCACCAACGTGACGTTCGAGACGCAGGCGCTCGGCGGCGCCCATAACAGCTCGGGCCTTGGCCCGGGCCCGGACCAGAGCTCGCGGCTTTTGCGCATCACCGGCACGAGCGCGCGCCAGAACCTGGACGTGCCGTCGCTGCAAGGCACGTTCGAGGACCAGGTTGCTCGCGGCCTCGAGCTCGTGCGCAAGCTTGAGAGCCGGAACGAGGAGGTCCGCCGCGCCGTTTCTGGGTTCCCGGCAACTAGGACCGGCGACGGCTTCTCTGGATAAGCGTGCATGGTCGCGAAGGGCCACTTTGGGCTGTACACTGTCGTGTATAAGTTTTTTCATTGCACTGCTGTATCACAATGCATTATATGCGCGTCATAACGGAGTACCACAACTATGCATCATAACTAGGTATCATATCAGATCGTACGAACCGTGATCAATGCAGACCATCTGTACATAAAATGAATATGTGCAGACAATCACCGCCGGGTGTCACAAGTTTGCATTGAATTGCACTGCTCCGCGAAGCATTTCTGTAGGTGTTTTTGGCCTTTCGTTATGGCTGTGTTCGCGTTCGCGTTCGTGTTTCGCACTCGCGTGCGTTCGCGTTCGCGTTCGTGTTTCGCACTCGCGTGCGTTCGCGTTCGCATTCGCGTTGCGTGCATGAACCGCCTTACTACATCTATCTACTTGTACTAGATCATTAGAATTGGTTGCATTTAGTAGGAGCGGCCGAAAAGCGTCCATTGCTTTGCTTCCATGCTGCAGCCAACACACTTTGTGCCGGGCTTGAGCTCGGGCTGGTCGTAGGGGCTGCACAGCGACTTCGCGCCCATCGACGGCGCGCGGTCGTCAACCGGCTCGTCGCCAGACGACTGACGCGCCGTCGCGTCCTTGATCGCGTCCTCGCAGTCCGGCACGCCGCAGAACGGAACCAGCAGCACGTTCTTTTCGTTCAATGGCTTCACCATGTCCTCTACCTTGTACACGGTGATGATGTGGCTGTCGAATGCATCCTTCGCCTTCTTGTACAGCTCGTTGTGGATATCGTCGAGCAGCTTCGGGATCTGGTCGGCAAGGTCGACGAGGGCCACAAACAGCTTCTCGCCGTTGTGCCGCTTCACAACAACGCACTGGCCCTTCTCTACGTCCTTGGGGCCGATCTCAATACGCAGCGGAATGCCCTTCAGCTCCGCGTCGGCAAACTTGAAGCCCGGCGTGTAGGTGTCGCGCGTGTCGACGGAGGCGCGCACGCCCTGCTCGCGCAGCTGCGACTCGGCCTCGCGCGCCGTCTTTTGCACGGCGCTGCGCACCTCATCGGCCGTCGACTTCGTGAGTCCCACGGTTATGATCGTGGCCTGCGTCTGCGCCACGCGCGGCGGCAACACAAGCCCCTTGTTGTCGGAGTGGACCATGATCATGACGCCAATCGAGCGCGTCGACAGGCCCCATGAGTTCTGCCACACAAACAGCTTCTCGCTCGGCTTGTTCGGGTCCTCTACGCTGATGTTGAACATCTTGCTGAAGTTCTGGCCCAGGCAGTGCGACGTCGCGCCCTGAATGCCGCGGCCCGTCGTCGGAATGTAGCCCTCGCAGCTCAGACTAAACAGCGACCCGGCAAACTTCTCGTTCTCGCTCTTGCGGCCCTTGATCATGGGCACGGCCAGCAGCTCGCTGTACACATCGTGGTAGAACTGGTTGATGAGCTCGGCCTCCTCGACGGCGCCCTCCTTGGTGAGGTGCGCCGTGTGGCCCTCCTGCCACAAAAACTCGCGCGTGCGCAAAAACGGCTGCGGGTGCTTGAACTCCCAGCGCACAACCGAGTTCCACTGGTTCAGTCGCAGGGGCAGGTCTCGGTGGCTCTGGATCCACTTCGCATAGTACGGGTACATAACCGTTTCGGAAGTGGGGCGAATGGCCACGGGCTCCTCGAGGTCCGTCTTGCCGGCCTTCGTCACCCAGGCAACCTCGGGAGCAAAGCCCTCGACGTGGTCCTTCTCCTTCTCGAGCACGCGGCTCGACACAAACATGGGGAAGTAGGCGTTCTGTACGCCAATAGCCTTGATCTTTGCATCGAAGTAGCGCTGGATGCTCTCCCACACGTTGTAAGAAGCCGGGCGCAGGATATAGCAGCCGCTCACATCATAGTAGTCCAGCAGCTCCGACTTCGTCACAATCTGCTGGTACCAATTCGGGAAGTCGACCTCCTTATCGGCGGTGATGCCAATGATGACATCGCCCTTCTTGCCGCCGCCCTGCTGCTGCGCCTGCTTCGGCTTGGCCTCCTTGGGCTTCGCCTCCTTGGGCTTCTTGGCGGCCTTCTTGCTGGCAGACTTCTCGGTGTTGTCGGTAATCTTGAGTTCGTTCGCCTTTTCTTCCAGCGACATGTCTGTCGGTTTCAGTCAGTTAGCCAATTTTATAGATGACTGAAATATGGTAATCAGACACAGCGGCTTCCGCGGGCTAGGGCATACACACACACCCACGTCGCAGGTTAAGGGTCCATAGCTGGTTCCGGCGGTTCGCACCGCGCGCTCCCGCGCGCCGCCGCGCGCCGCCGCGCGCCGCCGCCGAGTGCGTGTCAATTCTAAAGAAGCCTTGGGTCGGGCGAGTGCATGCACCGCATTCAATCAAGCAGTCAGATCCCGCGCAGCCAGAAACAAGTTTTGTACGGGGCACCCTTCACGCTTTCCGGTCACTATGTTGGACCAGCTCTTGCAATAGATACTAATGTTCGGTAGCATAGACGATCATTTACACAGCTTTAGCCGTGGTTGATATCGTTTATACATATGAGCGTTTTTAACTACGCCCTGCATGCGCTTCATCTTCAAAGAATGGGCGCAAACACGTCACCGTCCAATCGCCACGCCTTGAAACCGTTAAGCGCCATTCTTTATAGCACAAAGTTCAGCTATCCACAAAGTGTACCGCTAATTTTACTGCTGCTACCTTTTGGGTCTGGTTCCGCACGTTCGACCACCGCTGCTGATGTCAGATAGCACTTCACCTTATCACTTTCCTAATTCGCTTAGAGTCAGTCAATATGGAGATCCGCCAAGTCGATCCGGCGCGTATTTCGTTCAGAGACACAATCGAGCTCGCCGATGTCGCGCTCGACGCATTTCGAGACGACCCGCTGTATGCGGCCCTGCACATGCGCTACCAACAACAGCATTACACGCGGACAAGACTGTCGTACGCCCTGCTTCTGGCCGCAAAAGTATGGCGCCAGGACGTGCGTGTGTGGGTCGCATTAGAGAATCAGCGGGTTATAGGCTTCTGCCGATGGGAGAAGCTGGACGAGGCCGGCAATGGCGTGAGCCGCGTGTGGATATGGATTGCCGACGCCGCGCGGTGGTTCGTCGACCTTTATGCGTCGATTTTCGAGCCGCCGCAGACGCGGCCCGTCAACAAGAAAGAGACTGCCGACTACTTCGCTGATGTTTTTCAGTACTTCGAGCAGGCAGCGCCACTGCCCGAGCCATGCGCCTACCTTGGACTACTGTGCTCGCGCGAGGCGTACAAGGGACGAGGAGTCGGCTCGTCGCTCCTTAAGCAAAGCATGAAGGATATCCTGGCCGCCAACGCTTCCACTGGGTTCTGTTTGTCGTCGACGGCTGCCGGCCTGGGGCTCTACAAAAAGTACGGCTTCCAGGTGCGTGCCGACCACAATGCGTATTTAAACGGATACCAGCAGAGGCAGGTTCTCATGCTGAAGTAAATTATTAGGATTAACTATGTCTGACCCTGAGTACCACAGAGCATCTTATATGGAGATCGCATACTAGTAAATGGTACTGATCTATTCAAATAGAGCCGGCAGTGTATAGTCATACATAGTAATACAAAGCTCTAGTTACGGCCGCACTCCTGCACATCCAAGGCCAATCAATGCTTAGCAGCTCTGGCGCGCCCTTATCAGCGGTGCCGTGCCTATGACTCTTTTGAACTGAGTTTACTGACGAAACGAGCTTCAACACTGCGCATGCCGACTTTTATCTGAATAATAATTTAATTGAGGATTAAATTTAACAAACAAAAAAACAAAAAAACCCCCCAAAAAAACCAAACCAAATGGCGCCGCTGGCGCCCGCTAACGCTCGTTAACGCTCGCCGGATTATTTCACTGGTGAGCGAGCGAGCCTTAAATGGCCGCATAAGGTTAGTGGTGCCTAAAAGTCACACCAGCGAGTCCCAGCCCAACCAGAGTCATAATAGCCAAATTTATATATATTTCACGCGTCGGCATCGTTCTTGTAAAGACATGAGTTTAGACGAGAAAACCGCAGGCCTGTCCGTTGCGGACAAGGTGTTTGTGCACGAGACAAAGGGCCAGGACTCTGCCGAGGCCAAGGGCACGGAGGCAAGTCCCTACGCGACGCCTGCATATGCGCTGTATACCACGAAGAGCGAGCAGATCTTCATGCCCAAGAAGGGCGAGGACGGCAAGCTCACAGACGAGTACGAGCTGATCTCGCCGAGCGGAATCAAGCGAGCCCGCAAGGGTGCTGAGGCGCTCGTGAAGAAGGCGGCCAAGGCCGCGAAGGCCGACGAGGAGCGCGAGGCCAAGGAGAAGGCCGAGCAGCAGCGCATCGAGGCCTCGAAGCACATCAAGATCGAGGACCGCTCGGACGTGCCCGCCACGCGGACAAAGATTGGCGTTGCCGACAAAGTGCGCGGCCAGCGCGTCGTCGTGAGCGGCTGGGTCCACAGAATACGCTCGCAGAAGGACCTTGTGTTCATTGTTCTGCGTGACGGCAGCGGGTACTTGCAGTGCGTGCTGAGCGGCGACCTCGCGAACGCGTACCAAACAACGCAGCTGACGCTCGAGTCGACGGTCGAGATCAAGGGCGACCTGAAGCCCGTGCCCGAGGGCAAGAGCGCGCCCGGTGGCCACGAGCTCGTGGCCGACTACTACCGAGTGATTGGACTGGCTCCGGGCGGTGCTGATGCCTTCAGCAACAAGGTGCAGGAGGACGCAGACCCGTCGCTGCTTCTGGATATGCGACATCTCACGCTGCGCGGCGAGACGCTGAGCGGCATCATGAAGGTGCGCAGCAGCCTGCTGCAGGCGTTCCGCAGCGTTTATGCCAACTCGCAGTTCACGGAGGTCACACCTCCGTGCATGGTGCAGTCCATGGTCGAGGGCGGCTCGACGCTGTTTGAGTTCGACTACTACGGTGAGCCCGCGTACCTGACGCAGTCGTCGCAGTTGTACCTCGAGACGGTTGTTCCGTCGCTTGGTGACGTGTTCTGCATCCAGGAGAGCTTCCGCGCCGAGCGCTCGCACACGCGCCGTCACCTTAGCGAGTACACGCACATTGAGGCCGAGATGGGGTTCCTGACGTTCGACGACCTGCTCAGCCACATCGAGCAGCTCATTTACAACGTTGTGCAGAAGCTGCTCAGTGACCCGGCCGTGCAGGAGGTGGTCAACAAGCTGAACCCGGGCTTCAAGGCACCGCAGCTGCCGTTCCGCCGCATGCAGTACGTCGAGGCGCTTGAGTGGTTGAACGAGCACAACGTGATCAACAGCGACACGGGCGAGGCGTTCAAGTTTGGCGACGACATCTCCGAGGCCGAGGAGCGCCGCATGACGGACGAGATTAACGAGCCGATTCTGCTCACAAAATTCCCGCTCGAGCTCAAGAGCTTCTACATGTCGAAGGACGTGAACGACCCGCGCGTGACGGACAGCGTCGACTGCTTGCTGCCGAACGTGGGCGAGGTTGTTGGCGGCTCGATGCGTATCTTCGACTACGAGGAGCTCATGGCCGCGTTCAAGCGCGAGGGCATGGACCCGTCGCCGTACTACTGGTTCATTGATCTGCGCAAGTACGGCACGTTCCCGCACGGCGGCTACGGTCTCGGCCTCGAGCGCATCCTTGCCTGGGTCTGCAACCGGTTCACGGTGCGCGACTGCAGCCTGTACCCGCGCTTCACGGGCCGCTGCAAGCCTTAGAGTGCCTACGGCGGCGGTACTCACCTAAACTAGACCTGTTTATTTCTAAGTTATGCGTGGCAGAACATGATGATTTACGCGACACAAAAACGCAGCACTGGGAGGGTACAGATGTTGCTTGAATAGAGCCGAGATGCAGCATCTGGTCACAGTTAACACGCATGTAATAAGCGACTGAGCCGATGCCGGCCCGATCTAGTGCGCACAAATGAATCCGTTTCGGCGCGTGTATTCACGCGTTTAAACACACGTTAACACAAACATAACACATGGTGCAACTCGAGCCCAAGTTTCAGCGGCAAAAGCACAAACTACACTAAACAGTCATTTATTCAGTTCAGTTCAGTGCAGCTCAGCTCAGCTTAGCTCGGCGCAGCCTCGCAGTCCGTAAACGTGGGATGCAATTTTCTAAATAATGAAATACTTGGTTTCTACGGTGTATAAGCTGATCAGTTGCGGAATAAATAGCCAAGCGTGAGCGCGGCGGCGATGCCCAACACTGAGATAAGAACCATGCTTGGATGCCTTGGCGAGTCGTGGCCGCCGTCGCCGTCGTCGTCGTCGTCGTTAGTCTGCGGGAGGCCGCTGGCGCTGAGCCGCCGCTGTTTCTCGACAATGTCCGCGAGCGGCACGTCGAGCTCCGAGTCGTTCAGGCTGAACGGCAGGTTCTCGGGCCGCTCGTCCTCCGTGTCGGAGCCCACGTCGATGTCGCGCTCAATTCCCTCGTTGTCATCTTGCTCAATGAACACCCAACGACTCTGCATAAGTCGGAGTGTCTTCCAGGCGGCTGTATGTCCTGCCGTAAGACGCGCGGTGGTTGCGGGGCTACCTCAGGATAAAAAAGACGGCGCGGTGCTGGTGGCGCCACTGCCGCGCCCAACCCGGGTTGGGTAGATGTTAGGGTTCTCCCGACCGGGTTCGGGCCCTGGCTGCCAAAATCGAGAAGGAGGCCTCAAAAAGCTTTAATGAGGCCGCTCATTTCGTCGGTCCTGAAAAATGTGGGCCCGGGCAAAAATGCCAGTGTTTACGGCTGGGTCCAGAGCGTGCGCAAAATGAAAAACGTCGCGTTCGCAGACATCTCGGACGGCTCCGGCCCGGCGCCGCTGAACGTCGTGTTTGCCGACCCGGCTACGGCCGCAAGCCTTTCCACGGGCTCGTGCGTCAAGATCGACGGCGTCATGGCCGATAGCCCCGGCCAGCAGGCCGTCGAGCTCATGGCCAGCTCCGTTAAGGTGCTGGGCCCGGCGGGCAGTGAATACCCGCTGCAAAAAAAGTATCATTCGCGCGAGTTTCTGCGCCAGCTCCCGCATCTGCGATGGAAAACAAAGCAGTCAGCGCAGATCTTGCGCTACCGCAGCTGGGCCTTGACTCAACTGCATGCGTTTTTCGCTAATAAGGAAGTTACACAGGTAAACTCGCCGCTCATCACATCCAGCGATTGCGAGGGCGCTGGCGAGGTGTTCGAGATCTCGAAAAGCGCCGAATTCTTCGGCAAACCCGCGTACCTCACCGTCTCGTCTCAATTGCATCTAGAGGTCTACGCAGCCGCCCTGTCTCGAGTCTGGAACTTCACGCCGGCCTTTCGCGCCGAGGCTTCCGATACTAATAGACACCTGTCTGAGTTCTGGATGGTCGAAACTGAGCTCGCCTTTTTAGAGTCTTTGCAGGAGCTGACGGGCTTCTGCGAGGAAATGGCCCGGTCGCTCGTGCCTAGCGGCACTATGGCCGAGGACCTGCTTCTGTCGAAACGCGATAAGGAGGCTAGAGACAAGCTCGAACAGCGCTGGAAGCTGTTGAGCGGTCCCTGGGCAACCCTCACTTATACTGAAGCAGTTGACCAAATCAATGCCACTGGCAAGCTTCCGTCCCTTAAATGGGGAGATAACCTCCCCTCGGAACACGAAAAGCTCCTTGCCGGCAGCATTGTTGGCGGTCCTGTCGTGGTCACGGATTATCCTGCAAGCCTAAAACCATTTTACATGAAGAAATCGGGGCCTGAAACGGTGGCATGCTTCGACGTATTGATCCCGGAAATCGGCGAAATCGTCGGCGGCTCTATGCGTGAAGATGACTATGAAACATTACGGTCTAATATTGTCAAGAACGGCATGAACGTGGAAAGCATGAATTGGTACCTTGATTTAAGAAAGTTCGGCAGCTTCCCGCATGGCGGCTACGGACTCGGTTTCGAGAGACTGGTTATGTATGTTACCGGGCTGGAAAACATTCGCGATGCAACGGGTTTCGTTAGAGGCTTTGGCCAGCTGCCATGCTGAGCTTGTTTCTTGGACTTATTTTTTTTTTAAGCTCGGGCCAATTGGGGTCTAGACAATCCCATCACATGTTACTCCTCGATTCCGCAAATTTAGCTTTTTATTGGGATCGAAAAGAATAACCTTCTAATAAA
>NRDX01000047.1:0-43446 GCA_004125185.1 Entelexis vaccinii | reverse complement strand
GGGCCCACCGCCGCGCAGCCCGCCGCCGCAGGCGCGCCCAGCGCGGCCGCTGCGCCGAGCAAGAACCCTTCACAGCCGCGCTCCGTCGAACTCAACGAGGAGGAGCTCACTGCAAAGGGCATTCTGCTCGCTGGCCGCTTCCACTCGGCCAGCGACATGCACTGGGAGGACGAGGAGGACGACTGGATGCCGCCGCCGAACCCGAACGGCGATGCTGCAAAGACCGGCGGCGCCGCAAAGCCCTCGGCCGCCGCCGCGAAGCCTGCCGCCCCGGCCCTGAAGCCAGCAGAGCCCCCATCAGATTCGTCGCCGTGGAGCAGTAGCGCGAAGCGCACGGCCCCGCCAGCGGCGCGCCCGCTCACAGAAACAATCAAGGAAATGAAGGAACAGAAGGGCCACCAACGACGGCCGCCTGCGCCCGCGCAAATGGCTCATATCCCTCCGCGGCCAGTGTTTGCCGCGCCTAATGTGCGTCCGGGCGTCGACGCGCTTAGCCGATTCCGTATCAACAGAGGCGATGCTGGCGTGCCTCTTGCGGGCCGCGGACCGCCTCCTCTGAACCCGCGCGGCTTGGTTGCCGGCGATGCAGGGCATCACCCCCACGACTTCCCTCATAGCAGATTCGACGCCGAGCCCGAAGAGGACTTCAGCATGTTCGCAAAGCGCAAGCCGCTCGCAACACCGCACGACCCACCGAAACCAGCAGCATCAGCACCAGCAGCACCAGCGGCCGCGGCCGCGGCTCCACCCAAACCAGCGGCTATTCCCGAGCGGTTCCGCCTGAAACCAGAGCCGGCTGCTCCTGCCGCCGAGCCACACGCTACAGGATCCACTGAAGGCACTACACCTGCTACTGCACCCGCAGCTGCGCCTGCTACTAGCGCCGGTACTGCTACTAGTGCCGGTAGTGCCGGTCCTGCTGCTACTAGTGGTGGTCCCGGTTCTGCTGGTGGTCCCGCCGCTACTCCACAAGCTGAGGCAGGGGCGGCAAGTCCTGCAGCACCAGCAGCGCCTGCAACCCCAGCACCACCTAAGCTCAGCCCACAAGAGGCCCTGAAGGCGCAGATCGAGCAACAGAAGGAGGAGATGCGCGCAATCCTCGCTGCGGCAAAGGCGAAGCGCGAGGCCGAGGAGAAGGCCGAGCGCGAGAAGCAGGAGCGACTCGCTCGCAAGCGCGAAGAAATGCGCCGTGAGCTCGAAGAGAAACGCGCTCGCGAACTGGAGGAGAAGGAGCGTGCTCGCAAGGCCCGCCTCGAGGAGCGCGAGAAGGAGCGACGCGAACGCATGGAACGCCAGGAGCAGGCCCGGAAACAGCGCGAACAAGAGCGAGAAAAGCAGCGCGAAAAGGAACGCGAACGGGAGGCCGAGATCGAGAGAGAGAGGGAACGCCAGCGCGAGCGCGAGCGCGAGCTCGCTCACCCCGTCCACTCTGCTGGCGACTGGGCTGCCGCCAAAAAGAAGTCTGGCGGACCCATCTTCCAACAAGCATGGAATACGAAGCAAAACGGCACTAGCGCCAAGGTCAGCGATGCGAAACACCCAGACGGACCGAGAGAGACGAAGTTCAAGGACTCGCGCGAACCTTGGGATGCGCGTAAGGCTGCTAGCCGCGCTCGTGCTCCCAGCCCGTACCAACAATCGGAAACCGAAGGCCCCCGAACTAAAGATGCTCGAAGCAAGAGCGCCGACACGAACGACGCTGACACGAAGGAGGCATCAAGTGCCGAGGCACAGGACGCGGAATCACGCACCGTGGGCTCCACACCAACAAGCTCACGCCCTGCAGTGTTGCACGCAACCGACTACCGGAAGAGCTTGCCTAGTGCTGGCGAAACTGGTGCCCATTCTGGACGCAGCAGCTTCGACGGCACGAGCCAGCGAGCTCAGACTCCGCAGGACGGCCAAACGCCATCGGCGAGGGCCGCACTGCGCAGTGCAAATGGATCAACTGCGAGGTCTGGTGGCTCGCGCCACGACCTTCCAGTCCCTGTAGCGCCCCACACTCGGCCTAAAGTTGCATCATTTGCCGATGAGCAATTCTTCTCACATTCTCGTCGGCCTGCTCGGGTCAAGTTGCCCGAGACTTCGACGGTAGGTGGATTTGATGTTCAAGAAATGCTGCTTCTGGAAAGCCCCCGTGCCTCGCCAGAGTTTATAGCCACCGCGAGCAAAGAGATCGGCACACGGAGGCAGTACCGTGAACCCCTGGCCGACCGTCGGCCGGCCAACGTGCGAATGCCAGGGGACACGACGCCGAAGTCGCGAGGCCCGCGACCGGCGCGCGGCTCGTCGCGAGCCAAGCCGGTTACGCCGAGGCGTCCGTATCAGCAAGCACCGGAGCGGTCGCAAGACCGGCAGCAAGACCGGCAGCAGCAGCGCCCGCCGCGGTCGCAGCGCCCACAGTCGCCGTCTCAATCGCAACCGCAAACGCAAGCGGAACCCAAGCTAGACTCGCAGTCAAAACCGCAGGAGCAGGCTCAGTCGCAAAGGCAAGTGGAACCGCAGGCACAACCGCAGGCACAACCGCAGGCACAACCGCAGTCGCAAGCACCGTCGCAAGCACCGTCGCAAGCACCGTCGCAAGCACCACCGCAAGCGCAAGCGCAGTCGGAGCCAACGCCGCAGGTGCAACCGCAGGCCCAGCCGGAGCCAAAACCGCAGGCACCATCCCAGCCAGAACCCAAGGCTCAATCACAGCCAGAACCACAGGCACAACAGCAGGCACAACAAACACAAGCACAATCCCAAGAATAAAGATATGCGCTCGTACGCGAGCCATTCTCGACTAGAATAAGTCAGGATTGTGAGACGTGAATAGTATGTAAAGCTTCAGTACATAAAAGCTTTGAAAAATAAGTGGAAACTAACTAACTAATGATGAGCCCCAATTTGAAAGAGACGCTTGTAGCCTTGCGGGCCCAGGCGTCAAATCCTCGAAATAAGTTAAGAAGATGATGGGTTTAAGGGAAGGGCCCCCTCACGGAGAGGATCTCCAACATTGCACGCCCAACTTATGGGGGGTTTGCGAAGGCCTTCATTACTGAGTTGTTCAGACACAGGCCTTAGCTTCTTGCTCCTGGGAGAGTCCAGGTCACCCAACGAAATGTCATGGTGTGTATCTCGCTTTCGTTTCATGTTCTTGTCACTAAAAAGGTGTTCAGCCATAGTAATCCCTAAATGTTCTACAGGATTGCTCGATATCTACATGGCCCAAGTCTCAATCCAAATGGCACAAACCAAGGACATGTTTCATTTGCGGCAAGTATTCGATTCGGGGATTCTACATGTACATGCCCGATTGAGACATATGTCTCGACTGAGCTATAAGTAGTGCCCAGAGAGAGAAAAAAACAAAGAAGAAGGAAGTAACATTATATTTAACTTTAAGGATCCTGCAAAGAAACTCTTGTTTCAAAAGAATTTGAGATGGTATCGTCGAACTCGGCGAAACGTTTGAGCAAAAGTGCTCCGCAGCGTGACGCTCGCGCCCAAGGCCAAAATGTTGCAGCTGAGAACGCGACCACGAGCGCGTTCTGTGCGTCGGTCGGGCCAGCACTATTGAGTGGGGCCGAACAGGCAGCTGTGAGCGCGGGGAAGGCATTGGTCCAGGCCTTACAGGGCCTTCTTACTGCTGCCAACATAACTAAATGCTTGGATTGCACGGGCGCAAAGATAGGCGATGGGCTAGGCGATATTGATGACGGTGGACAAAAAAACAAGCAGCCGAACTGTGGGTCGCCTGGGGGCTCTGCGCCGAAAAAGGGCGTGAGCCGCGACAAGCAGGGAAATCCCATTCCCGTTCAAGACCCCACGAACGACGACGACAACAGCTACATTGACTACCCAGTCAGGTTTGACCCTAGTACTGGTGGCCCCGAAACACATGCGGCCTCCACAGCAACCCACGGAGCATTGCCAAGGACTCAATGGCAGAACGTGAGGCAGACTACGGTTACCGAGCGGTGGCCGCGTCTTAGCAGCCGCCGTCGGCAGACGGCCAGCTTCAATTGAACCGCGCGTTGTGTGCGCATTGATTTATGTATTTGTTAAGCTTTTTAATGCAGAGTTAATGGCCCCGTCAGACTCGGCCAATTTGCAGATATTCTGAACTTTATATTTCTAGATAGTGCGCTTGTTCTCGAACGCACACGCCTTATCATCTCATAAGGCCTGATAAGCCTGCGCGGCCGAGAAAGCAGCTGTTTTTTTCCGCGCTAGGCCAGAGCGGCTTCCGCATATAACCCGTTTAAAACAATGGCCGCGCCGCACTGAAAAGAAAAAAAAAAGTACTATTTTTACCCCACCGAAGCGAGGCTGACGGCCGGGGTTGCATTCCGTACGTCTCCTGGGCTAGGGCTCTGCAGTGCCACTAGTGCATCATATGCACAGCCATCGAGATACCATGGAGGCGGCACTGCATTCATCGGTCGGCTAGGCTGCAGGCTGGCCACGGCCCCGAGAATTAAGAACAGAGATCTAGATCGATTGGCGCAGCGTGCACGCCCTGCGTAAAAAGGTTCCCCCCCCCCTGCGTGCCGTAAGACAGCCGCCCCGATAAATTAACGCGATTGGCGGGGGCCCGCGTGGCGCTTATCTTTTGGTCCCGCCAACGGGGACGGAGGGGGGCACATTGACCGCGACAACGGCAAACACAGAATCGCTGCGACGCAAAAAAAGGACGGCGCGCGCAGACTCGCCGCGATCCTGAGGTGAAACCTGCGGCTGCGCGTGGCGCGTCAAAATTTGGGAGGCGGCCGCAACCCCTGCCCACTCCTTTTTTGTAACCAGATCTCCGTTCCGGCCCGACCACGCGCGACAGGTTCAATCTTGATCGCTGAGTGTCGTCTCCTCCGGCCGGTTCAAGCAGATTTGAGGCTCGCTCTGGGTCTCAAAAAATGAGTGGCGACGCAGAGTGTAAAGCATGCGGCAAGCCGCTGCTCGAGGGTCGCGCCTACGAGCTGGGCGGGCACCGCTGGCACGTCGAGTGCTTTCGCTGCTCCGTCTGCGAGAACCAGCTCCACGCACACACAAACATGCTTGTTCTCGGCGACGGCACCCTCGTGTGTAGCAACTGCTCGTATACGTGCAGTCTGTGCAGCCGCAAGATCACCGACATGGCGATTCTCACAAACGACCAGGCGTTCTGCGCCGACTGCTTTGTGTGCCGTAACTGCAAGCGCCAGATCGACGATTTGCAGTACGCGCGCACATCGCAGGGCATCTTCTGCATGAACTGCCATAATGCGCTGCTGGCGCGCAAACGGCAAAGACAACAGCAAAAGCAACAACAACAGCAACAACAACAGCAGCAGCAGCAGTTAAAACTCTCGGGCTCGCAGCTCAATGGAAGCAACATTCTTGAGAGCGCCAAGTCGTCGAAGTCGTCTCTTGACTCTACGTCGTGGCCCTCTGTGAACCGCAATAAGGACCTGCCCGGTCTACCGGATCTCGCGGCCGCGACGTCTGCCCTCGACATGGATGCGGATCTAGACGCCAAGGACAAGCGCGAGCTGAAGGTCCCGCGCAAACAGCTCGCTCCGAGCGCATTCGCCGAGTCTGCCGATGTCTTGGAGCCGAGAACGCCGGACCAATCACAGTCCACGCGCCGGTCACCGGCCAAAATGCTGGAACCTTTGGGCACGCCGCCGCGGTCCAACAGCTTTGCAAATATTAGCGGCAACTTAAGCGGCAATGCGTTCGCCGAGCCGCCCACGCCCGAGGCGGCCGCGTCGCTCAATAACCACGCCACGCCGCCAACGAGTGCTCCGGCTAGCGCGCCAGCCAGCGCGCCGACCAGTGCAGCATCAAGCACAGCCTCAACAAATGTTCAGGCCTCTACGGGCACGGGCCTGTCTGTGCCTCAGCGCTCGCAACTGCGGCCGGCATCTCCCGTGAGGAGCTGGCGCAGCATCAAGAGCCCGGGACGAGCGGCAAGCAAAGACACGTCGCAGCCAAACGGACTGCCGGGCTCGCCGGCAAGCATGCCTGCCACGGCAATCTCGCCGGCAAAATCAACTATCTCCAAGTTCTGGCACCGGCGCGACCCCTCGACGGGGTCCGTCGATGCCGTCTCAATGCCCATATCTGCCCCATTGACGCCGAGCTTGACCTCGCAAATACCCATGCCGGTGTCTACACCAGGCTCGCACCCTGGCCATGGGCGTAGCCTCAGCGAAAACGGCCAGTCTAGGGCGCTTCAGGGCGCGCTCGGATCTGATGGCGACGATGACCTGTCTAGTGCTCTGGCAGCAGAGCGACAGCGTGCAGATGACCTCGAGGCCCAGCTCAGCTCGTTGTTTGCCGAAATTGGGACCATTGATGCCCTGCAGGCGAAACGGGACGCTCTGGATAGAGAGATGGCCGAGATGGAAGCCCTTTTGGCGCGGATGCGCGACGAGCAGCGCATCTTGACCTCAAAAAACACGCAACTTGTCGAGATGAACCAAGAATTAGAGCGGCGGACTCTCGAGAAGTTTGGTCCGAATTCGTTGTGGGGCTCGCAAAACCCGCCACCGGCTCGACCCGTTTCTCCAGCACTCCACGGCTC
The DNA here is from genome assembly GCA_004125185.1 of Entelexis vaccinii. Taxonomy (NCBI): domain Eukaryota; kingdom Fungi; phylum Ascomycota; class Dipodascomycetes; order Dipodascales; family Trichomonascaceae; genus Entelexis; species Entelexis vaccinii. The sequence goes on along the minus strand of NRDX01000047.1, from coordinate 36,899 downwards.
GGGATCCGACCAGCCCCCGCTTGTGACGCGCTTGGATGGCGGCACGAGCAACGGCGGAGCTGCTGGGCAACCGCAGCACCCTCTGCGATCTGCGAAACACTGGTTTCTGCGCCGACCAAATAAGGGCCAGCAAAATGGTGTCATTGGCGGCGTTGTTAGCGGCGTCGGCGCTATGGCCGGCGCTGTTGGCGGCCTGGCGGGAACGAACGGCTCAGCAAACATGACCGGAACGAACTACGGCGGCGCCGGCGGCATGAACTACGGAGGCATGAACCCCGGCGCCAGTACGCCCACAGGGTCAGCATCAGGAAGTGAGGACTCATCAACTCAACCGCGAACCTTGATTGGCGACTTGCTGGCCCAGAGGGTCGAGATCGAGCACGCGCCAGTGCCGTACATTGTAACGCGGTGCTTCGCCGAAGTCGAGCGGCGCGGGCTGGATACCGAGGGCATCTACCGCAAACCGGGGTCGAAGTCGCAGGTCGACGCGATCATGGAATACTTTGCAACAGGCTGCGAGCCCGAGCTCGAGGAGTCCATGCTGGGCGGCGAGATCCAAGCGATCACGTCTGCGGTGAAGCAGTATCTGCGCTACCTTGCGGACCCAGTCATCACCTACGACTGCTACGACTCATTTATTGCTGCGGGCAACGCGCGCTCGATAAGTGTGCTGCGGCGCACCGTACAGGCGCTGCCGCGGGAGCATCGCGACACACTGCGGGCCATTGCCTCGCATCTGGCGCTGGTCGCCAGCCACGAGAGCGCCAATCTCATGAACATTCGCAACCTCGCTATGGTGTTTGCCCCGACCATTGCGCGGGACGAGACTGGGGAGCGCGAGATAGCCGATATGCAGGCCCGCAACGAGGCGACGCAGCTTCTTATCACGAACGCTTCGTCGTTGCTCGAGCCTGCAGTAGACGAACTCCTATAAAAGACCAAAGAGATCATTCAATTTTATATATATTGACACAACGAGCATTAACGTACGCTAATCATCCACCCATGTTGCTGTGTTTCTTTTTTTTTTCCCTCACGAGCGGCCGAAGGCTGTTGTTGTTTACCACCATCCGCTGTTTTAGGTCTCGTCTGTTTCAGTCACTCGCCCCCGCTTTACTTAAACGATGCAGGCGAGGCGAGGCGGGGCGACTAGACAAAATCAATGCTTCATTTGTTTTTTTTTTGGCTAGTTTCTTTCTTTTTGGCAGCAGCTGCATGTGCTCCGATCTCGAAATTATGGGGCTGTGAGCCGCAGCACGGAGTACCGATTCGGCATTCAGTAGTACTATTACCAAGGCTCGCACTACGGATAGCTACTTGTGATGCATAACTAGGGTGACTTGCTCGCCCCCCCCTGTTTATGCGACCGTTTTCGGCGCTGCTGGGAGGGCATCCGCATTTGCGAAATTGCCTCAGTAGCCAAGGATATTATATTGGATAGGTGCATATGTATGTGAATTTATGCAGGGTATCAGGCAGGTGACCGTGAGGAAACAACAAGACCGTTTCGGTGCATAGCCAAAAGCACAGGTCTTCAGACGCACCACTGAGACCAGACACATTGGAGCCACACTGAAGCGTGCCGCTCCTCTGTGGCAGATGTACATCCGTTCTGGCGCGAGTGGAGCTACAGCTAGTGCTATAGAGCCCTCACAATGACTATCGGCGTGCCGCTTCTTGAACCTAAACCTCATTTTCACATGTGTGCGAGATGCCGCGGCCCAAAGAGCCATGCTGCTGCCTCGCCGCCGCACTATCTGACGAAGGCGACTCTAGATGCATGCGCGTAGTTGCTTTGGCCGCATTACTTTTAGGGAGAAGAAGAGCGGGTTTTGGCGGCATCAGATCGCTCCATCACTCTCAATGAGCTCCCTTAGTGGCTGAGGAGTTCATGTAACTAGGCTGGTGAAGTGCCGTAAGTAGAGCCGCTCGTGATGATGCTGAATATGGAGGGATGGAGGGGGGGGGAAGGGGGGTTAGTCACATAGTACAAGGGTATGTAAGTGCATGCATATGGGATGCATATGAGATCTAGATAGTGAGGAAATTCACGCACCCCTACCCTACTTGAGCACCCGAAGTACTCAGATTACCTTATGACCATGGCTAAGTAGATGGTGGGATAGGCTAGCGATATGAACCCGAGCTGGCAGGATCCGTTCCAAGATGATCGTACCCATGTGCGGGTAATTAGATGATAGGCGATGATGATGATTGGCGTGCGGCCAGGGGCCGCTGTGGGTAAATGCCGCACGACTTATCCGTGCCCGTTCGAAGGATACAGAGGCCATGCAGCGGGATTCTCACGCATCTCACAAGGGAAAGGGGAGATTGCAGTAGAGGCGGGACGGGGCTGGGTAGGGGGTTCAGAGGTTAGCGCGATCGTAATGACGAATTTCTCGGCACTGGGCGGCAACGTCATGAATGCCATCAATACTGGGAGTAATACAGTCTTCAGAGCCCACGAAACTTCACTACTGAGCCCTATCGGAAGCCAGAGGCGTTATTTTGTGTCATCGGATCATCAGGTGCAGCGTTAGGTCATCGTGAACTGCGGACCGCCAAACGCGAACCGCTCATGATTTCTCGGTAAACTCGGACAAACAGGTCGCATCGAGGCATCGAGGCAAGGGTAACACAAAAAGCGCGGTTCGACATGGGCCGATCTACGGGCGGTTAGCGAGATGCGGAGTGAGCTTAAACTAGGCGACAAAGCCGTTATTTTAGACATCCTAGGTGGAAAAAAAAGTTGTTTAATCCTTATATTTACTAAAATAAAGCCGTATTTGTTTGAAAACGGGGTTATTGGGTGCAATTTGCCCCAGACCTCGTCCAGGTTTTTTGCTGGCGATCTCACGCAACCGAGTCAGCTCGTCCGCATATAAGTGCCTCAGGGGGGGCCCCGAGTAATCGGCTGCTAATCTATAGGAATAAGAGTGGCGGGGACCTTAGGCGGTGTAAATGATAACTAGGCAGAATAATAGGCGCTATGAAGGCGTAGAGCCGCAGGGTGTGTGGTGGTGTTGTGTTCAGAAGCGACGCCAGGCTCTAGGGAACGGAACTCCGCACCGCATTAGGAGAATCTAGGCGACGGAGGTCCGTGATATCCCGGATGGTAAGACGTGCTTGCAAGCAGTTGCAAGCAGGGATCCTGCAGGAGCCGATACGTGGAGGGTAAGGTCCTGAACGTCAACGTCACAGATGAAAGCACTTACGCATGGCCAGATAGAATATTATTTAGCACGTGAACGGCGGTGGCAGCGCTAAGCGGCACCGACGCACCAGGGCCGATAAAGAGACTGCGTGATGCCGTCGGCAAACCCCTCTCTCCCTTCCGTCTGATTGCGGTTTGCGAGTGCCGAAACCGTTCTTGTGGTCAGGATACAGTAGCACAAAAGTAAAAAAATTAGTATTCGATAGGCCTGGATAACAATACGATCTATACATGTTTTTACCCCGCCATGATGCTCGGCCCACCGCCCTGATGCTGCATTAGCTACCAACGCCGTCCGCACCCATGTGTTCTGGATCTACACACCACGCACCATGCATTGCATGATGCAAGATCTGGTGCACACGAAAGCCAAGATCGACACGAGGCGGCTGCGGTACCGCAGGCAGCGCCGCGTGAATTCATATTTAAATTAACTGGGCCTCGCCCCACCGCCCCCTCCCCTGCATCAATCTTTGCATTATCCGAAATCCTAATTCTTCCCTCTGCATGCAGCTCTTCTCTAACAGCCCCGAAGTCGTCGTACCGGGCACGGAAACAAACACCGCCGCTTCGGCAGCAACTCTGAAACATAGTTCTGTTTCTGGACCGACGCCCCAGGGCACTGTCTACGGCACCTTGGATGCCGCAACCGCCGTTCCTGCTTCGGCGGTTGGGAGTGTTTCAGATGCGGCTGCCAAGGCATCTCCGAGCGTGCAGCTCGCATCGCTTGCTCTGAGCAAAGACGATGCGCCGTTCACTCTGGACCAGGCTCCTGAAGAACCGCTGAAGCCCTTTGGCGTGAACGACGGCCTGTGGGAGCACCTGTTCCTAAACATGTTGTCCGAAGACACGCATGCCACCGAGCGGGAAGCGTCTCTGCCTGGATCCAACCTCAGTCACGGCGGCGATTCCGACTCGGAGGACCCGCTGTTGTTTAGTTTGCCGTCGTCGCCCGAGCCGCTCTTGTGGGACTATCGCGCGGCGCTCTCCGTACCGGACGTCTCCGGCTTTGGCCAGGCAAACCCGTCAACGCTGTTCACAGAGACGCAGCTCGGGCCGTATCCGGGCATGGCGCTACGCAGCTCTAGCGACCCGCTTGTTTCGTCAAGCCCTCTAGCCTTTTCGGGGGCTGCTGCCCTAGCTTTTGCGTCCGCGCATATGCCGCTGATGGCGGCGGTGCCGTTGGCGGTGCCGTCGGTGGTGCCGTCAGTGGTGCCGTCGCAAATCGAAACACAGCCCATGTTTAATGCGGGGGCTATGCGGCTGCCTCACGCGCAGCCGGCGGCGGCGAACGTGCTCAAACCGAGGGCGAACCCGCAAGACTCGCGCAAGGCGTCCACGCCGTTCGTGCAGTTCAATGCTCCCGAGCCCGACGGGCCTACGCAGCAGCAGATCGAGGCCGCAAAGGCGCTGAAACGGTCGAGTACGCCGCCGGCGCGCCGCGCGCCGGCGCGGCGGTACGCGGCGAAGGGGAACGTGCGCAGGGAGCCGTGGATGGATCTGCGGCCGAACCCGATTCTTATGGACAAGCAGATCCAGGTGATTGCGTTTGCGGAGAACAACAAGGCGCTGCTCAAGACGGTCGACCTGCCGACCGCGGCGATGAGCAAAGCCGAGCGCAAGAAGAAGCTCATGGCCGCGGCGCGCCGCGCAAGGCGTGCCGCGAGCCGGCCACGCGGACGGCCAGTTCGGAAGTGCCGCAGTGCGTGAAGATTGCTGGAGTGTGTAGGATCGCGTAGTTGCAGGCTCGCGGAGTTGCAGGCTCGCGGAGTTGCAGGCTCGCGACCTTTGTTCGGCCGTTAAGGCTTGCCCACACCAATGCAGTAACTAACCCTACCCTCAACACGGTCGGCTATCAGAAGCGACGTATCAGAACCAGGATCAGCGGCGCGGACCCATGCGTGCATATGTGGCACCCTGCGTCACGCAGCTGATCCGAGCCGCCCGACGCACAGACACTCTAATGCCTATACCAAACCCCAGAACGTGATAATTTATGTAGACTTTTTCTGTATAAAGCACACTAGTAAGCCTCTAAGTAAAATCTCGCGAAACAGCTGCTAGCAATCTCAGTTGTGGTCTCAATTTCAGCGGGTGAAGGGGGGGTTTAATTTGTTTCGTCATTAGGTATATGCTAGTTAGCTTCTGCTGGCTCATCATCACAGTCTATCGGCAATAATATGTACATGAGGGAGGTTCATCAAGAAAAAAAAAAAGTTCAGAGCTGCGGCTTTGTGCGCAGGTAGTGTGTCGGGCACTCGTAGCCGGACGGGTTGTTCTCGAGGTACCGCTGGTGGTAGTCCTCGGCGTCCCACCACTGCTCGATGGGCGAGATCTGGGTGACGATGTTTGCGCGCGGCCAGAACTCCTTCTGCATTTTGTCGCGCACGGCCTCAGCAACAGACTGCTGCTCAGCGCTGTGCGTGAAGATTGCGCTGCGGTACTGCGAGCCGACGTCGGGGCCCTGCTTGTTCACAGTGGTCGGGTCGTGCATCTTAAAGAAGAACTCGATGAGCGAGTCGTAGCTGACCTTGGCCGGATCAAACAGGATCTGCAGGCCCTCAGCATGGTTCGTTGCACTCGAACACACTTGCTTGTATGTGGGCTGAGTTGTGTTGCCACCGGTGTAGCCGACCTCTGTGGCAAGCAGGCCCTTGCCGAGGAAGTACTTGCGGTAGATGTGCTCGGTGCCCCAGAAGCAGCCCGCGGCAACTGTGGCCACCTGCAAGGACGGCGTTTTCTCGATCTGCGCAAGCAGCTTTGGACTAATGCTCGACATACGCGGCTCGTCGTCAGTGGTCAGGACCAAATTGGCCACAATGGCGCCAATTATTACCAGCACGGCTAAGCGCAGAAGGGTAAGGGGCACACGTGCCATGACGCGATTATTTCTTTCTCTTTCTTTCTAACGATGAAGTTGGGCGACGAGGTGGCGCCGGGGGGGAAGGAGGAGCCCTTGTCTTCCCAACGCCCTAGCAACCGATTTATAGTCACGGCCCTGCCTGCTGACGCAGCGCGCCTCGCGGCGACGCGTACGCAAACGATCGTTTACGCACACCTCTGGCCCGCGGCAAATACGTCGAGGCAGTGCCGCATTACTTAGTTTGTTAGCGGCCGCGTCAACATTTTGGCACAATTTGGCGCATTTTACATTTTTTATTTTTTTTGTTTTTCGCTCAACACGCTGCCCAACAACAACAAGGCTGGCTCCATAAATCAATGCACGTAATTCACTCAGTATACTTAATTTTCTACCGCTTGCAAAATGCAATGAAATGTATTCGGCAGAACTGGACTACGTGTGTGCACCTAATTGAGAAAATTAGTGTGTTTAACGATATTTACGAGGAGTAATAAAACGAGGGATTTTGTGCGGCGCGATCGCCGTACAGCTAGCTAGCTGGGCGCAGGCGCCGCATTCTGATTTTCTTCGGTTTGTAATTTTGTTCAGTTGATTTCGAGTTGTTTGGCTGTTCGGTGCTTGTGTTCTTGCTTGCGCTTAGACTACTAGCTTGGACGAGCCGTTTAATGCACTGCTGTCGGCGGTCCGTGGCGTGGGGTTCCTAGCTTAGGGTTCAGCTCAGCACGCTGCCAAAAGTGCTTTGTTTCTTTTTCTTTTTGGTTTGATATGGGCAGGCCGAGGCTTTCTGCAGCCATTGGCCCGTTTGTAGCATTCAACGAGCTCGAGCATGCGCTTAAGCACACGGCGCGGGCCAGCAGCAGCGCCTGGGCGGCGGAGCTGCCGGCCAAGTCGCCGCTGTTCGTGACTTGGACAAAGCGCGGCCGTCTGCGCGGCTGTATCGGCACTTTCCGCGCCCAGCCCACGCTGCAGGGCATTCGCGACTACGCCCTGATTGCGGCTCTCGAGGACTCGCGGTTCAAGCCTATTCAGGCCAGTGAACTGCCCAGTCTCGAGGTGGCGGTGACGCTGCTCGGGCCGCAGGAGCCGACAAAGGACCTCCACGACTGGGAAATCGGCGTGCACGGCGTGCAGGCCGTGTTCCCCGGCGGCCGCAGCGCAACGTACTTGCCTGAAGTTGCCGAGGAGCAGGGCTGGTCCAAAGACGAGACCCTAGAAATGCTGGCTGAGAAGGCTGGCGTGCCCTCGACGCAGGGCATTGTTCTGTCGCGCTACGAGGGAATTAAGGCACGGTTGACGTACGCCGAGTACGAGGACCTGAAACAGGAAGCGCTCGACTCAAAGTAGTCTAGGTTAGTAGCCTAGGTTTGTAGCCTAGGTTTGTAGCCTAGGTTAGTAGCCTAGGTTAGTAGCCTTGGGTTGTTGCGAGTGTTTGCGCTTAAGCAGGTACACAGCTCATTAATTATTCTCTAGTTTTTTATTAGCGCCTAAGTGGTTACGCTCTCTATTTTTATTGCTGCCGCACCGCATAGTGCTTTGATGCGAGGTGAACAGCACTTCGTTGAGTGGAATCGCCTTGGAAAAAAAAAATTAAAAACGGCACCGTTCAATGCTCATACTGCAATTTGTTCAATTCAGTGAATTGCTTTTTAGTGAGTGCGCGCGGGCAGCGTGATGCATGTAATTTAGGTCAAGGCGAAGGCCACGAGTAGTTATGATACTCGCCAAAGTCCCGCATGATCTCGTTCCACAGCTCTGTGCTCGGCTCGGCCAGCGCATGCTCGCGGTTCAACAGTGCAGCGTCGATCTCCTCCTTTGACCGCAGCCCAATGACGGTTGGGCCCTTCCAATTCGCAAACGAGTACTGCGATGCGACGTCCGCTAGCTCGAGACCTTTCGCCTGCAGCCTCGAGCCGATCTCGTCGGCCTTGGACCGCAGCTCGGGCTTTGCCGGGTGGAAGTCGTGCGTCGGCCGGCTGCGCAGCAGCGACATGCTCAGCGGAGACCCATTGAACACAAGCCTTACGCCTTGCGCCTCAAACTTCGGCTTGTACTCGAGCAGTAAGTTGTTCTGCAGCGTCAAGTGGCAGTAGGTAAGAATGGCATCGAGGGGCTCGTTCAGCCGCTCGCGCGCGCCCCGCGCTACACGCTCTAAAACGGCAAGCGGGTAGCCCGAGATGCCAATGTAGCGCGTCTTGCCCTCGCGCCTCAGCGCCGCGACCACGGCCACGGCGTCGAGCGCCTCGTCGAGCGACTTGAACTCGACGTCGTGAATGAGCAGCAGATCGAGGTACGGCGTGCCGAGCCGCTCGAGCGTGCGCTCGACGCTGCGCCGGATCGAGTCCTCGGAGTAGTCGAACGTGTTGTCTTCCCAGCGGCCGGCCTTCGACGTCAAAAAGTACCTGTCGCGCGCGTACGCGTGCGGCGCGTTGTTGGCCCCGAGCTCGCGCAGCGCGCGGCCCAGCACGGGCTCCGAGCGCTCGTAGTACGCCGCCGTGTCGATGGCATTGATTCCGTGGTCCAGCGCGTGCTTCAAAACGCTGGCCACGTCCGCGAGCTCAGGCTCGTGGTTGTACTGGGCGTTGAACGCGCCGGCGCCAAACACAATCGGCGATACCTGCTCGATCTCGACCATCGCAACAATGCTGCTAGCCTTGTTCAAAGACGCGCGATCGGCCTCCTCCACGTGCTGTAAAATAAACCGCTGGCGGTGGGTGGGCCAACCCTTTTTGTCACGAAAATGCGGAACTGGCTTACGCACAACTCGGGTGCGCGCCACCAAACCGCTGACATTTTTCTGTTCCCAATTGTGCCTGAAATTTCACTGCCCCATCGTCGTCATCATCATCATCCATCATCTCACGCGCGCACAGCCAGAAAAAACTCCGCCGCGTTACGCTTAAAGCTCACGCGCCGGCTCTGGTAGCTGCCTGCTTATGTCACAAAGCGTTTCGGGCCTGCAAGCCATCTAAACTAACTTGCATTTCAAGGCTTGGTCTGCGGTCACGGCACGGGAATGAGCTTCGAGAGCGACGGCCAGGGCCCTGCTGGAGACGAGCGGCTCGGCGACCAGCTCGGACGGGGCTCGGCCAACCAGAACCAGGTGACGCAGCACAGCGGCGTCGTCGAACTCGGCAGCGGTAGCGAAACATCGCAGTCGGACTCCGACGGCGAGCTCGAGGCGCACGACGCCAGCGACGCCGAGGATAGTGACGCAAGCGTTAGCCAGGAAAGTGCTGCAGAGAGCCCGCCCGCCCCGAGCGATGGCGGCCCAGACGAGGACGACCACGACGATTTGGACGCGGCCGTGCAGTACGCTAACTACGCGACCCACAACTACGAGATGGACGACGCCTCTACCGATCTGTACGGACTTGCGTCGCACGCGCTTGCAGCGCAGGACGCAATGCGCGGGCACACCTTCGATACGGTAAATGCACCTGCTGCCGCGACGAATAGGCACGACGGGCCAGAAGTCGCTGAAATCAATTCCATAGACATATCAGAAAGCTCGCGTTCGGACTCGCGTTCGGACTCGCGTTCGGACTCGCAGTCAGAGTCGCAGTCAGAATCGGGATCGAACAATTTCAAGGGCTATGATCAAGCGCATGGCCATAATGGACTAGCAACACCGGCCGTCCAGGTCCAGCCTGAAGTCGAGGAGCCTGAGAGCGGTCTCAGGATAGAGGAAATCAGCGATAATGAGCCACAGGTCTCTAATGTTTCGTCCTCACCTCAGATGTATGATGCCCCTTCACAACATCACCACCACCACCAACAACAACAACAACAACAACAATCTGTGTCTCCACCACCATCACAAGCAGCGCCGCAACAAGTACAGATCCAGATCGCGAATCTGGAGGAAGTGCGCGAAAGTATCAGGGCTGAAGCTCGCTCGCGAATACGCGCACTCGAGTCAGAGGTCCAGCGACTCGAGGCGGCCGAGTGGGACCTGCGCAGAAAACTCAATGACGCTTCGTTGCAGACTGAGGCCGCGCGTGCTGAGCGCGAGCGCACAACAGTGTCGGCTGCAATGCAGGAGACTGAGCTGCAGCGCATGCGCGCGGCTATGGAGCAGCTGCGGTCCCAACACGAGGCTCGCGTGGTCGAGCTGCGCGCTGCAGTCGACGAGCAGCGCATCGACCTTGAGGCCCAACGTCGTGCTCACGACGTCCTTCGCGATCGCTTTGCCGAGCAAAGCGGCTTTTTGGCCGACTCGCGCGCCGCCGTGGCTGAGCTCGAGCGCGCGCGCGTCGAGCTCGAGTCCCAGACCGCTAATGCGCGGCGTGCCGAGCAGCGCACTCAGTTGCAACTGAACGAGCTGCGCGAAGAGCTCGATACAACCCTATCGGAGCTCGCCAATGCCCGCGCTGAACTCTCGCTGCAAACTCAAACCCTGAATGAAGTACGCGCCCAGGCTCGTGAAGAGGCCCTCGACGAGCTGCTGCCAGACTCAGACTCAAATAATGACGATGAGTCTATCTGGCGTGAACGGTACGTGGACCTCCGCCGCCAGATGGACGCGGTAGCTAGTGAATTCGAGCGTCGCGAGCCTGAGATATTGGCTCTGCAACGAGAGCATGCAGAGGCAGAGGCACGCACCGTGCAGGCTCAGGATACGGCCGCACAGGTCCAAGCCGAAAAGGCTTCCCTCGAGCGCAAGCTGCGGGCCGCGGACCGCCGCGCTTCGGACCTATTAATGGAACAGCAGCTCACTGAACAGCTTATTGCTGACCTGCGTAGACAGGTCCTGCATTTACTCACCGAGAAGATGCTGAGCACATCGGGAGATACGCCCCTCAGCCCTGAGGACGAAGAAGAGCTGGCCAGACTGCGTGACCAGGTCTCGCGAGACTCGGATACGCAGAACGGCGATGTTGATGGCCAAGCTCTGATTACCGAGCGGTTACTGCTCTTCAAGGACGTCGCAGAGCTGCAATTCCAGAACGAGGCCTTGCTAAAGGCATGCCGAGGACTCGCGCAGCAGCTTGATCCTGATGGAGATGCTGTGGCATCTGCTGCAGCTGCTACGAGCCAGCGCACTAGTGCTGACGAGATCCGCGAGGCAGGCGATGCACTAGAAGCTCTAGAGCAGAGGTTTGTGTCGGTTCAGGCTGAGCTCGATGACATGCGCCAGAATGCAGCTGCATCGCAGGCTACTTTGAGCGACCGTGAGCATGAACTTGCCACTGTTCGGGCCCAACTCGCATCGGCTGAAGGCCAGGTATCTGACCTGCGTCGCCGACTAGCTGTGCCGGAACCAGCACCTAACGGGCCATCGCAGGACTTGAGTCTGTTGCGCTTAGAGCTCCAGACAGAGCGAACGCGCCTCAGTGATACGCACCGCCAGCTGGACATGGCTCGCGACGAAGCAGCGGCATTGAGCAAGCGCGTTAATGAGAGCCAAATGGCTCTGGCGCGCGCTCAGCAGAAAATCGCCACTGCTGAGTCGGCCGCTGCTGAGGCTCGTGCCGAGGCAGACCAGGCTCAAATTTCCCTGTCGGCGCTCCGCTCAGAAAAGGCGCTATGGGCTGAGCGTGAGCAGCGGCTCATGTCCCAAGTCTCCGCTGCACAAGCGGAAGCAGCTATGCACGCTCGCAACTCTGGAGTTTCACAATCTCGCCAAGCTGATCTCGAGTCGAAACTAATCGGCACCATGGAACGTCTCGAAACGCTGGTCGCTTCGAGCGCGGGAGATGCCCGGGCTGTGGAATTGCAACAACAGCTTGATGAGGCCGAAAGCCACAGCTCCGAGCTACAGGCACGGATCAGCAACTTAGAGGTGGAGCTCGATCGCTCGCGAACAGAGTCGAGCACGTTGCAGAGTAAGCTTGATGCGGTCTCCACGGATCTAGATGCCGCTAGGAAGCAGTCTGAAGCTTTGAGGGCTGAGCTGTCTTCAACCAGGGAACAATTCGAGACCGAGAAGGCTAGTTTCCAGAAACGCGACGATGACCTAGTCGAACAGGTTAACAATCTGGAGGATTCCATCACAGAGGCTCGCGAAAAGCTGCGGCTTTCTGAAGAGGCGGTAGAGAGTGAGCGCGTAAGCTCTGGTGAATCTCGACGTGAGCTTGAAGCCACACGAGACTCTTTAGACGAGACGCGTCGCAACCTTGCTTCGGTACAAAAGGAGCTCGACTCAGCAAGACAAGCCGAGACAGAGCCTGTAGACTTGGAAAGTCTGAAGCGCGATACTGAAGAGCGCGTTCGGGCAGAAATGGAGACCAAACTGCGGACTGAGATCGAGGCGAGTTTGAGATCACAGTTAACAGAAGGTATTAGACCGGAGATCGAGGCCACCGTGCGCGCCGAAGTCGAAGCAGCTTTGAAACCGGAACTTGAAAAAACCATTAGGAGCGAAATTGAGAGTTCGTTGCGCTCGAAGCTGGAAGAGTCCGTACGGTCAGAAGTAGAGGCAGATTTGAGGCCTAAGCTTGAGACTTCAATCCGCTCAGAACTCGAGCAACAGCACGAAAGTAAGCCGGCCGATCAGGACCAGGACGTCACTCAATCAGTTGAGGACTTGCGGCCCAAAATCGAAGCAGAAATCCGCGCACAACTTACTGCACTACCAGACGAAGTGAAGCCTTTGTTTGATGCCCTCAGTGCTCAGGCGCCCGCTAGTGAGGTCGAGAAGTTCCAGCAAGCCGTCTTGGCGGCTGAGCAGGATCGTGTAAAGACTGCCTTCCGGAAAAAGCTTGACGATGTTCGTGAAGCCGCCGAGAACGAAACGAAGGCCAAAGTCGCCGAGGCTGAGAAGCGGGGTGAGGAGAGCGCATTGAAACGAAGCGAGATGCGTACGAGACTTCAAACCCAGAAGTTATCGAAACTGGAAGAGAGGAACAAGGAACTGGAGGCTCAAGTTGAAGAGCTACGAAATAAAGTAAGGCGGCTAAAGGGTGGCGCGACAGATAACGAGTCGCAAGATTCACCCGCCCCGCCAGCGAACCAGCAGCCTCCGCCTTCTCAGGGTCAACCGCAGATGCAGCCCTTTATGCCGCTACCCATGACCCATCCTTTCGCGAATTTCCAGAACTCGAGCTCGCCTTTCCAGCTCTCGCCAATGGGCTCGCCGTTCGGACTAGACCAGCCTCAAAAGCGTCAAAACTTTTTCCCTGCTAATGACAACCAAAAGAAACGCAAAGAAGAGGAACACTCTCCCGAAAACCAGCAGTCATGAACTTTGCTGTCGCACTGTCAGTACTCCATAATGGCCAAGACGTATCGGCGAACCGCAAACTTAATTATTCAATCTTGTACTTGTATGTAATTTGCACTGTTTAATGACCAGCATGCTTTGTTCGCCCTACCAATTGAGAAAAAAAGAGTAAAAAGAAAATTGGAAATATGAGAATAAAACGTTAAGGCAGAGAGGAGATGCAGGAAACAGACCCTCAATGCTCTGCTACTTGATTATTATCTATACATCCAAGGCCAAATCTGCAAGCGGGGTAAGCAGCTCATTAAAATCGGAATAAAATAAAACAACTCTTTTTTTTTTTTCAGCAACGATTCACACATCATGCTAAAGTTCAACCCCGCTAACGAGAGCCGAAGACAAGTATTCAAGCAGAATAATGAACAAACACAGCATACTGCAAATACAGTAGTGGCTGATTCCTGTCCCGATATCCAGCCAGGAGCCCTCGTCAACAACTAAGTAAAAGAAGTTCAGCGAGAGGACATCAGAAACAGCAAGCACCATGGAAAATAGCGCGAACTTCGGCAATCTCTTTCGCAGATTGATGAGACCCAGGCTCACACTGATCACTATGAATGGCACCACAATCTTGAGAATGAGCAGGGCTCCCATCGAGAACGGGCTAAAGACCGGAATGAGACGGTATACACTGTCTAGCGAGAACGAGGAAATGGATGCTATGTTTCCGGTGCCAAAGAAGGCAATATGCGTGAAAAACAAAAAGGCAATAGCCATGCGGAACGACTTCAGCGAAAGCTGTTGCGATGATTCGGCGTCACTGAATACAGCCTCAAGATGCATCCATGCATACATGAGCATGCCGAAGGCGACATAGAAGTACCCCTCATAAGAAATAGAGAGGATGATCATGGTGGGGCTGAACATCATGAAGACATTCAGGAGACGCAGCCGGTAATCTGAGACGGGACTAAGCGAATGCATAAACGGTACTAGCATCGAAAACAGAAGCGTCATCCAGCCCACAAGCTGGCTGCCAATCGGTAATCCCTTATCTGCTTGCAGCGACAAGACACTTACTCGAGTCACGAGCGTTGCCAATACAATCAAGCTGAGTTGGAAGCCGCAGGTAACCATAGTTGTAGAACTGAGGCGGATTTTGCTGATCACGTATACCGTGTAGGCAAACGAGAGCACCGCCATGGTGATGCCTGATCCGGTGATGAGCTCGAGGTTCTCGACTTTGTTAACGGGCAACACGCAAAAGACAGACAGGGCCAAGCAGGCCAAGCTCCATAGTAATGCGGTTGGCCAGTGCACCAATGCAACTCGCCAGCAATGCACCCAGGGCCATGGCAGAAACACCACAACAAGGATGACACTGTAGAGTTCGCGATGGAAATAGCCAGCGACCATACCCTCTAGCATGAGGAATCCCCAAAAGATACTAAGCACATGCTCGAATGTAACGCGGCCCTCGAACAATCGCGACAAGCCCTGAGACAAAGTTGCTCGGTTGTTCAAAACAATGTACCAGAACAGTGTGGGGAAGAACGCATAGAGGTAGTAATTCCAGGGCGACTTTTGCAGTCTGAGAAGGGCCACAAGACCACTGAACAATGCCACAAAGGCGGCACTAAGCAAGGGTGACTGTGAAGATGGCTGTTCGTCGGCGATGAAGAGATAGAGGAAGCTTGTGAGAGCGAATGCGATCCAGCCCAGGAATCCCAGAGTCACAAGGCCGCGCAGCAGCAGCCAGTTGTACTGTTGCAGATATCGCAACCCACGCAGCCCAGCGGCCATGAGGTCCTCAGCCTCAACAATTGCCTCGGTCCACTGCTGCTTGCTCAACAAGAGCTCGATGTGGGCAGTGCGGGCCTCTACGGAGCGAGTGTCGCTCAATTCCTTGAAGGGCTTGAATCGGAGCTGAGAGCCAGCGACTCGTGCAGCCTTGACAAGATACTGCTCGGCGATAGAGTAGGCGTTAGCGGCAAGGGCGCGACTGCGCGTCTCATCATCGGCATCAAGGTAACTAACAGGAAGCTCTCCCACGGAGTTGGCTGGGTAGTTCACACCAATAAGGTAGGCCATAAGCGTGGCAATATCGGCCTGCTGGACGTCGAGGCTCATGACCTCCTCAGGTTTCGGATCGGACCGCACGCCTTTCCCCCAAACAACGAGGGGCGTGCGCGTGTTATCCGGGTGTCCATCACCGTGGCTGCCGAGGTCACTCATACCGTGGTCAGCCGTGAATACCCAAGCGGTTTCCGAGTCTTTGTAAAAGGCATTGAGACGCTGCTCGAAGCGCTCGAGCTCACTATCGATGAACTTGATATTGTCGTAGTACTCTGCGGAGTACGGGCGCTTTGCGTGCCCGGCAGTATCGATGCCGAGCAGATGAAGGAAGAGTACGACGCCGTCGCTACGCAGCATTGCATCGAGCGTCTTGTTTTTGGCCGCGGACTCGAAGAGCGCGTCGAAGCCGTCGAAGACGAAGCGGTCGAGCTCAATCGTGGACTTTGTGAAGTCCTCGTAAGTGTGATCATAAGAGACTGCGTCGACGCGGCCCGGTGTGGCACCAATGGCGAACATCGGCAGGATATCTGGGGAGCCCATGGACCAGGTGTGCGAGGACTGGTTGAAAACCGAGTCGAAATTGACCGGGTTTGTCTGCCAGCCCTTTGTGACCGCACTCACATCTTCGTAAAAGCCGGCAATGAGTGCGACGTGGCCCGGGCGCGACTCCGTGGGCATGCGGGTGTGGGAAATGCCGGACATGGCGGTGGAGTGCACTTTGCCCATGATGAACGGGGCCAGCACCTCGGTCTCGTTCGTGGCCGGATGGACCTGGGGCTCGTAGCACTTATCTGCGCGCAGGCCATCACCCACGACAAGAACAAGGCGCTTGGCCGGGTCGGGCGTGGCCGGGTTGAAGTGCCGCATGCCGTGCACGAGGGGCGAGACGAAGTAGATGTCGAAGATCGACATCAGGAACGCGAGGTGGAACACGATCCCGATGGACAGCACCGCCCATTTCGTGAGGAGCCGCGACATGCTAAGAATCTCGTGCGTCGTCTGCCCCGGCGCGAACTCGTCAAACGTGGTAGAGCAGAAAAGGACCCTTGCCCACTGACACGCGCGCGCGGATGCAGCCCTGCAGCCGCGCCCTCGCGTGCGCCACTGCCGTTAGCCAGCATGGCTAATTTTTTTGCTCATGAACTTATACAGACGTTTCTTAGCGAGCTTTTGCCTAAAAAATTACCTGGGCATTTGTGTTTGTGTTTGCGCTTGGCTGGTTCGTGTTAGTGCTCGGCGAGCGGTTTTATGAGTGAGCACCCGACGGGTACCTTACCTACCTACCTTATTAACAGGTGCCAGTAACGAACGATGTAAATGGTAATAATAGCATACGTTGCAATTACTAGGACTAACTAACTGATCTACTAAACTTCTATCTATTTTGATGCAAAACTTACAGATTAATTCAATCGAGGCCGGAGCTTTGCCACGGCGTGAATCTTAAATTAATAAAAAATAGGGGAATCATAAATACACATGGAACTTGACGTGTTGGACGACGTTTTGGACGACGTTTTGGACGACGTTTTGAACGACATGCAGAAGACATGCAGAAGACGTTCGCGCGACAAAAGACGTGGAGTTTAGAACTGCACCCGAATTCAGGCGCGCGCAATGAGAGGAGCGGGCCAGCCGCGTATCCCCAGAAATGGTCTTCTATCTACTACTATGCGAGTCAGGGAGGCACTTTTCGGTTGCGTGCAGCAAGACGCGTAGCCACTCTGCGGTTTCCTTGAGATTTGCAACGACGGCATCGCGGTTAGCGCTCTCGTCTTCCTCTACAAGCTTGTTGCGGTCGTTGTGCAGCTTGAACAGTTTGTCGTACATGTCGTACGAACCATGCACGTACTCCGACCACAACCGCGCCTCTGCAGAGCGGGCCTGCTCCTGTCTCGTCTGGTCTGCCGTGCGTGTGCGGTTCTGCTGGCGCACGCGGACGTCGTCTTTACCAGGCACAGCGTCTTGCACGCCATTGAAGTCGAACGACGAGCCGTTGCGCTCCGTGAACGGCGGCACGCGGCGCATGTCAGACATGTCGAAATGGGCGTCTGGCGATGTGTGTCTGCGTTTGTTCGACTGCGACGCCGTGTCTTCCGCGGTCAAGTCGACGACTTCCGGATCGACGCGCGCGCGTTTCGGCGGCGGCTCCTGGTCTGCGTCGGGGTCGGCACTGTCGAAGGATGTGCCTGAGCCAGTGCCTGAGCCAGCACCAGTCCTGCGCTGTCTACGGCGTGTGCGTTCTGGACCACCAGCAGCGGCCGCTGCCGCTGCCGCCGCCGCCGCCGCCGCAGCAGCAGCTGCTGCTGCAGCAGCATCTGCATCACTTGCACTAGTGCTGCCACCGGAATTCGTACTGGTAGTGCCCATTTGTTGATGCTGTGGTTCTGACCATGACTGTGGTAACTCTGGCTCTGTTGTTTGTGGCTGCACTTGCGGCTGTGGCCTCGCTGTTTGCTGCTGCTGCTGTTGTTGTTGTTGTTGAAACTGCATGCGAGCGTCAAGATGCGCTTGGAGTCGAGCCCGCAGTTCCGCATCTCGCTCCTTCTGCTCCGCGTCGGCGCGCATGCGCGCGCTCTCGGCCTTCGCGCGCTCGGCTCTTGCACGCCGCCGCTCGAACTCGGCCATTTTGCGCTCCGCCTCTGCACGCATGCGCTCTGCTTCGGCGCGGCGCCGTTCAGACTCGGCCTGCCGCATGTCCTCCTCGGTTTTACTTCTCCAGAACATATCTTCGTCGTCGTCCCCGAACTCGTTCTCGTCGGAGCTCGAGTCATACGAAAACGACGGGTGTTCCGTACGCATCTGCTCGTAGCGCGACGAGCGCGGCCGCCGCGGCGGCGGCTCATTGCGCTCTGCGCGCATGAAGGGCGGGTTCGGGAACTCGAATGCAAACGGGAAGAAGTACTGGTTCTTGCGGCGCGGCCCGCCGTACGTGTTTGTAAACGTGTCTGTAAACGAGCTGCCGAAGCTCGACGACTCTGACCCGGCCGCGGCCGCGCCTGCGCGCGAGCTCGTTCGTGGAGTCGTGTTGAAAAACGACCACGCGAAATCGGACTTCGGCCGCCGCCGGAACGCGCCACCGGCAGCAGCAGCGCTGGCGGCAGCGCTGGCCGAGGCTTGCGCCGCGGACCTGCGCCGCGCCGACTCCGCAATTGAGCTGTCGTACTCCGTGCGCTTCTGCCGGTCGGTCAGCACCTCGTACGCCTCGACGGCGCGCTTGAACATGTCCGCATTGCCGCCGGGCCGGTCCGGATGGTGCACGAGGGCGAGGCGCCGGAACGAGCGCTTGATATCCTGCTCCTTCGCCGACTGCGAGACCCCGAGCACATCGTAGTGTGTCTCAGTCGCTGCGGCCATTCGTCCAGCAGGCCCTGGTTTCGCAGCGGGGGCCTAATTGAGCTGTGCACGCGCGTTCGTTACGGCAGATACCGGCGGTTTGGTGGGCAAAAATTACCGCCGCCAGAGCCCTGGTGATAGTGTGACGTTTAGTCTTCCTTTGGGTGGATTCCTGGACTCATCATCAGCGACAGCATCAGCATCAGCAGCAGCAGCAGCAGCCTTTGGGAGGAAAGGGCAAAAGGGGACGAGGCGAGGAAGGGGAGGAGGTGGGGGCAGGGAGGGCGTTCTTATATGCTGTGCATATCGCGCTCAATATCCATAGTGCAATCAAAGGAGAAATAGAATGACCTAAATTTCTGCGAATATTTGCGAATATGCGAAAAAAAATAATAAATAGATGCGCGCCCTCGCCATATGTGTCGAGTACGGCGCTGATTTACTCACATCATTTGGCCGTTTCTACCATACTGTGCACAGATCGCCGTGCGCGCGAGCCGTGCAATTGGCCTCGTATTCGTTCAGTCCAGAGTTTTTGTCGCACAATGCATGCATGCCATGTTAAGTTTAGACGCGCTATAATTAGCGCGGCGCGTCTAATGCACTGCGGTTAGGGTGGTCGCGCATGCACTTTGCAACTGACATGCAGACAGGACGCATAGCTCGTTTCATCCCACAGCGCGCCACCGCATAGCTCCAGCAAGTGCAGACGAGCAGCTAGTTCATTCCGGATCATATCGGTTGCATGGGAGACGCCAGGGAGTGGAAGGGCTCGGAGATTACCGTGGTGATGCAGGGCTACGACTTACAGCGCGGTTTAATGCAAGTCGGGCACGTCTAATATCTGGCGTGTGGGCAACTTGTAGACAGTTGCGGGGAATTTGCCTGCGCGCTTTGAGCCGCTGCTCGGAAGCAGCGGGTGTATGACTTGGTCGTGAGTGCATAAAAAAAAAGTCTCCAGCGCTGTGCGTCTATACGCAGGGCAAGGGGTATCTGGCGTTGTGCCTTGCAGTTTCAGGCATGCGGCAACAGACTCGTACCCTTGACCCGTGTACTCAAGCAGTAAACCTAAATCGTTGCTCCGATGATGGAGCCTGCGCCGTTCCTGTGCCGAGCAAAGCGGCTTAATCAAAGCCGGCGGTGCCTGGGACTTCCGAGTGCTTAGCGGTGCATACCTGGCCAGAAGTCTACCGACGCGAGCTTTTTCTGAAGCGCACCTGCATTGGGAAGTGCTAAAAACCATGCCGCCCGAGCCGGATTTCTTGGCTCTCGGCGCGCATGCACGCCACCTGTCGGTCGTCGATCGCCTCGCCTCGACAAATAGTGCAAGGGAGCCGATGGTTCGGCAAAATGCAAGGCGCTTGGCAAGATGGGTATGTATGTGCTCTTAGCCAAATGCGCCCGCCCGCGGACGGCGACGCCATGTGTTATCGCAGCTGCAGGCTGAAACAGGCTGCGTGCAGGGCGCGCGCGGTGAGGCGTTTGGCAAAAATAGCTGGCCCGCGCAGGCGCAAGGGCAGGTTTATCGGAACGAAGCGCGGGCTTTTTTCGTTTCGTCGGCTCGCTGCGACTGTGCCCAGTCACGCTGCAGTGGTTTGTGGAGCATCGCGATCGGCCGCGGGCCATTCATGCTACCCCCAAAAGTCGCTTCAGCGGAGATGCCCATGCGCGCGCAGGGCGCGGGTTGCGCAAGGGAGGGCGCGCATCGTGCACCGCTACCCTGGGATACCAGTGATCAGCTGAGTACCCCTTGGCCCTGGCCTGGCATTGTGGATGTGGCCGCCCCCTGCCGTACATTAATCTCCACTTCATAAGACCGGGACGCACCAGGTTTGTTGTTGCGCGCAGTAGAACCCCCAGTGGCCTTGTGTGCGCATCGGACCCGGGCCCGAGCATTTCTGAGCAGGCGCAGCAATATTCCCAGCACCGTGCCGGCACCCTCTGGTTCCTCCTCCTTCACCACTACCTCCTCCGTGCCTCTCCTTTGTCTGTTTCTTTTAAGTAGCGGCATAATCCCGGACCGATGACAGACCGATTAAACAACACGGACCCGCGCAGCGACCTCGTGCTCGTGGCGCCAATTGTCGGAACCGAGCGCTTTGTTGAGTTCCGCATCCAGTACAAACAGCGGTCGCCCGACGCCGAGGCGGCCGCGCACAGCTCGCAGTCGTCGAGCTGGTCGCTCGTGCGCACGGTTGTGGACCGCGTCGAGCCCGAGCAGCAGCCCTACCTTGCTGCCATTCCCGTCGGTGCACAGTACCAGGAAAAGGCGCCAGCGTTTCTGCGCAATTTAACCATCATAGACTCGCGCGCGCCGGGCACGGGCGGCTTCAAGCACGAGCAGGGCGACGTGTACTTCGACCTGCTGTCGCCGCTATTGCAGGAGCTTGGCGTGGGCCACGTCTACGTTGCGACAAGCAGCTCCACGTCGATTGCCGAGAATGCGGCCAGCTTCTCGTCGAGCGGCACCGTCGTCATTCTTGGCGGCGACACGAGCGTGCACGAGTTTGTGAACGCGCTTGGTCCGCTGCGTGCGCCCGAAACCAACGAGATGCGGCTCGTGCTTATTCCTACGGGCACGGGCAACGCTCTGGCCAATTCGATAGGCCTGCGTTCGCCACTTGAGGCCGTGCGCCGCCTCTTTCTCGCGAAGTCGCGCGACTTCGTCCCGCTCGCAACCATGCGCGTCGACTTCCCCACGCCGGCCCCGTCCCTGCACGCGCTCGTCGTGGCGTCGTGGGGCTTCCACTCCGCCCTCGTGGCCGACTCCGACAGCCCGGCAATACGGGCCCAGTACCGCACGGACCCGAGCGAGCGCTTCCGCGTCGTGGCCCAGCAACACATTGAGTCGATTCTGCAGGACTACCACGGCAGCGTGAGCGTGCTGCCGGCGTCGCACAGCCACCACTCCTATTTATTATTCACGCTCGTCACGCACCTAGAGCACAACTTTCCCATATCGCCCCACTCGGCCCCGCCGTCTTCGCTCGAGCCGTACATGGTGTACATTCCGGCGTTCCCGAGTCTTGGCGACCAACAAGCGCTCATGAGCATCATGGGTGATGTGTACAACGGGGGCAAGCACATTGAGGACACGCGCGTCACGTACGAAAAGCTGCCGCCCAAGCCCGTGTACATCGAAGTAGCGGACCAGCCCGAGCGCATGCGGCGATGGTGCGTTGACGGCGTCATTGTAGTGTCTCCACCGGGGACGGTACAGCTGAACGTGCCCACACATCTGTGTAAGAACTGGGCGCTCAAAATCCTGCCGAATATCGAGGCACAGACATAGAGGCAGGCGCAGGCGCAGCCGCAGCCTCCCTCAAACGCGCACACACGCACACACAAACACACAAACACACACACACGCACACGCGCACGTCACCGCAACCGCAACCGCAACCGCAACTGCAACTACAACCGCATAATCGGGGCTCCTTCAATATGAGACTCTGTCATTCTTTGCATACAATGCATAGGAGCCGACACAGCCGCGCGGCTGTTGCGGCTCCAAACACACTCTTTTCTTTCTTCTTCTTTTTTTCTTACTTACTCTACGAGACTCAATTGAGCCACTGATTAGCAGGGCTGGGCTGGCTATGGACGACATCTGTGTTGAACAAGCCGCTTTGAATAATTAATTCGCGCTGAAGACGTTGTTGCATATAGGCTAAACAGGAGGAGGGAGAAAGTATGTTACTTTCATGAGAATTTAAAACTATGATGGTCTACGGACAGTGTGAATCGTGCGCTCTGCTCTGGCGCAGCCTTGTACAGCCGTGCAAGCCGTGCAAGCCGTGCAAACTCAATGTGCACGATTGTGTGTAATTTTTTGGCCACGCCCTATACTGGACCTGCATTTGGCTGTGCATAGACGGGACCTGCATTAGAATGTGCCTGAGCTGGACCTGCGCAAGACCTGCGCAATTGGGTGCTAGACATAGAAACATGCTTAATGGCTGCTAGCGGATGAGAAGAAGCAGTACGACTAAATGCTAGTAGATAAGACCTCTTCGCTTCGGGCAATTGAGAATATAGCTCCAGTGATAAAAAATGCCTATCTGATGAAATGCCAGTCAATGTAATTATATATCTACATGTATTGCGTGTGCAGTAGCATTGTCCGGCAAATGCTTTCAACGCACGCACCACCACCACCACTACCGTCTTAGAGGCAGGTAGGCAGGCAGGCCGGCCATCACCAGTGGCGTGATCACTGCGTCATCTCAATTAATTAATCGCTTAAAATGCTCAAATTCCCGCGCCGGAATTTGGCATTAGTTAATCACCACCGGCACGGCAGCCCCTAGAATCGCTAAAATCCGCCGTTTAGGCGTCGCGTTGGCCCCTGGCCCGTGGCCGCTATATAAATGCGCGCGCGCCGGATCGCGATCACGTGCTGATCGATGCGCGTGACGCAGGGTCGTCGCACCGCATATTAGGATGCAGGATGTGCGCGCAGCTCACCCCGTCAACGCACCTCGATCAGTAGCAGATAATTCACATGGCGCTCACGAAGGAGTACAAGGAAGCGGTGCTGGACGCACTGAAGACGGCAGAGTACAGCGAGCTATTTGGGCTGCGGATTCCCGCGGACCCCGCGCAATGGACGGCCGCGCACGAGAACGTGCTGCTCAAGTTCTGGATCGCGAACGAGAAGCAGCTCGCTGGCGCGAAGGAGCAGCTGGTGAAGACGCTGCAGTGGCGCAAGGAGTTCCGCCCGCTCGATTCTGCGCGTGAAGAGCACGATGCCGAGCTCGCGAAACTCGGCGTCATCACGCGCTCGCCTGACGGCCTCATTGTGACCTGGAACCTTTATGGCGCCGTTAAGGACCCCGGCGCCGTGTTCGAGGACGTCGACAAGTTCTTGCGCTGGCGCGTGGGCCTGCACGAGCGCGCGCTTGCCGCGTGCGACTTCGCCAACGCCAAAACCGCCGCCATGGACCAGGTCCACGACTACATGAACGTCTCGTTCCTGCGCATGGACGGCCGCATCCGCAAGGCAAGCTCGGCTGCAATCAAGCTGTTCCAGGACTACTACCCGGAGACGCTTTCCAATAAGTACTTCGTGAACGTGCCCTACATCATGATGTGGGTATTCAAGCTAGCGCGCGCGCTCACAAGCGAGGCCACAATGGCCAAGTTCCACGTGCTGGCGAACGGCGACCAGCTCAAGTCCGAGCTTGGTGCGTGGGTGCCCAAAGAGTACGGCGGCACGGGCAAACCGCTCCGCGAGGAGGCAATTAGTCCTGAGGTCAAGGACCCTCCTCCTACGGCCGAGGCCAGCGAGCCGAGCCAGGTTAAGCCTGACCAGGATAAGCCGAGTGAGGATAAGCCTAACCAGGATAAGCCTAGCGAGCCGAGCAGTTCTTCTGTAAATGCCAATGGCTCGGCTCCTCCGCAGGAGACGCCGCTGAACAGCAGTGCTGGCCCAGCGGAAGGCAGCGCCGGTACGAACCCGGTCGCGACGAGGGCGTAGATCCTTTTCGTTTTGAGGGGCTTGGCCCCACACCACACCACGATTTAATGAAGACTGTTTAGTATCTAATTTCAGAGTAGCCCATGTGCGGTTTCAGCCGCCATGGAGTGATTAATATAATTGTACGAACCCATTTGCAAGTGTGATTTCTGAAACAATGAGCCAAGAACAACGAACAACGAGGTCAATTGTATTGTTATTTGCCTTCCGTTTGTTGCTATTGACTTCTAATTAGGTAGAATCGTGCATGCTTGAGCTTTATAGTAGGTAGTGCTCTTGCCTGTAATTGATACCCAGCCGGCCCGGGACACAGTGCAGTGCATCCCCTAGAACAGCATAGTAAATTCTGTACTTCATTGTAATGCAATTCGCGTTAAGCGGGGTTAAATCTTAAGTTCACGAGGATCTGAAGTGGAGCTGCCTCACAAGTTTAACTACTTGAGACGACGCTAGCGCATAATATTAGAGCTACTACGAAGTTACGCACGCAATTGTGGCCAATTAGGAACTACCACAACCAAACTTCCCCTAAAGCCTAGCTATATTCAGTGCAACAAGGTTCAGGCCTCTATAAACGCTGAGCTTCGGGCCGCGTTGCAGACCTATGGCAGCATGCCAGGGTAAGGTCTTTCGTGCGGGCTTCGAGCTGGCGACTTAGGCTCGATCTTAAAGCGATGCTACGCTTGAGCAACTAAGGACAGTAGCCGGTTTTATTGTATAAGTGAAGCGCACAATTGTATTTTTTTTGGCGCCGGCTTCAACGCGGTTCAGTGTCTATTTTTTTTCTGGTGGGCTCGAAGCGTCGTCCCCAGGCCCTAAGCCCTCTGGGCCGTTTAAGTAAGCCGCGAGATTTCCACGCCGGCAAACTTTTTCACCTCGCCCTGGGTCCATTACCTCACACGGCTTCTTTTTCACCGCTTCCACCGTAGAAACTTTCAGTGTAAAATGGTTTTGGCTGTCGATCTTCTGAACCCGAGCCCCAAGACGGAGGCCCAGAAGCACAAGTTGAAGCAGCTTGTGCCTGCGCCGCGCAGTTTTTTCATGGACGTCCGCTGCCAGGGCTGCCTCAAGATGACGACCGTGTTCTCGCACGCTCAGACCGTCGTCACCTGCGGCTCCTGCGCCACGGTTCTGTGCCAGCCCACGGGTGGCAAGGCCAAGCTCACGGAGGGCAGCGCCTACCGCCGCAAGTAAGCCGCTGGTGCTGCTTCTGGCATGATGAGACGCATGGACTAATAAAAACGAATCACCCCCGTATTTTTATTTGGCGGAGTGGCAGCACTCCCCCGCTGCGCCGCGTGCGGCGCGGCACGAGCACAGGCTGCGCGCGCGCGCCCGTGGCCTGTCGAACTGAATAGCTAAATAACTTAACCTCGCATAATACACTTGTGCTAGACTTCTGTTTTTCATTTTTTTGTTCATTTAGTTAAGCCAAAGAGAGCGGCCGTTTTTATGTGTGCGCATGCACGCGAATTTGGGCCGGTTTTCGCGCGTTCGCGGGCGAGTTTAAGGGGCTCTTGGCCGGCCGAATTCAGGCGCGTTATCGCCTCCGTTTCGGTGTCTTACCCCTCGAGCCTGATTGCGTCATGCTCCCGGGTGCACGCGATATCGACAGACTGTGATTAGTGGCGGCCAGTATAGCGGGGGCCACTCCAATTGGGGCCCTTGCTATTATTTATCTGCCGCTGTGCTATGTGCGGTAACTACAAATTCTAAGTCTAGTTTATTACTTGTTAGTTAAGTGGCGGGCGTGCCGGTGGTGTATGAGCCGGGCGCCTTTGGCGGGCTCTTACTTTACAGGCGGTTAAACCAGTCGGCGGGCTTATGCGCTATAAGTAAACCTTAGTTGCGTCGATGCTGCGTTTCAGCTGCGTCTAAGTGCGTTCTATTTAGTGTGTTTATTTAGTGCGTCTATTTAGTGCGCCATTTTGTGCAGCGGCTCTACGCGCGGAAGCGCTTGCGACGTTGCGTTTGCTCTGGGTGGTTCCTGCATGCAATGATTGTGGCCGTTGCGGCAAGGGTCTACTGCGCCCGCAGTTGTTTATGACCGCGGGGTTTAAGACGGCGGGCATGCCAGAGCAATGTCTGACACCATGAAGGAAGAAGACCTTAACGATCTGAAGCTGCAGCTGAACCGCATCGAGGAAAAGCTCGACGTCATTGCTGCTGCCAATGGCCGGCGCGTGAGCCGCTGGGAGGACCCGACTGTGCGCCGCGCGACGAGCTCAGTGCTTGCCGTAGCGTTATTCCTAGTCGTGTTCGCAGTGAACTGGATCATGGTCTTTGCCACGCTTCCGGCCGTCATTGACCTGCCTACGGGCGTGTTGGCCGACCGCGAGCGCGAGCTGTTCCTTGCGTTGCGCTACCTGTTTGTGGCCCTTGGCGTGCCGCTCGTCCACTTGGTTGCGCCAGATGTGTGTGTGGCCGCATTTGTCGGGTTTATTGCCGGTCATCTCGGTGTGCGCGACCTTGCGTACAGCTACTCGTCGTTCAGCCTGCTCGACGAGCGCGCCGTGTACCTCGAAGTCTACAAAATCGGGTCGCTGGTGGCCCTTGTCTCGTTTATTGGCATCAAGCTTGCTCGCGGGCTGAAATAAGGCTCCGTGCGTGCGTGTAAGTGTGTACTGTAGGTTAAATGTGGAGATTTGTTGATGGGACCACTTGTGGTTCTAGGGTATGTCGGCGCTGACGGCAGCGGCCCTGCCGCCGCTCCCAGTTACTTAGTTAGCCACGAACCCAAGTGCTGTGAGGGGATGTGGCTAGTGCTGTGCTGTGCTGTGCTGTGCTGTGCTGTGCTGTGCTGTGCTACTAATGTGGTGCAGCGACTGTTCCCTTAGACTCCGGGTTCCGGCCGCACTATGTAACACGTTCATGCGCGGCTTAGTCCCATTTAATAGTATATACTCTTACGGACCTCTACTGTCATTCTGCTTTGCATGTAATAGTGCTCAAATAATATGGTTCTCGTGCAGAAATAAATAAATCTGACCGTAGTAGTGTCAAGGCCAGATCGGACTGCTGCACGGATCGTTTACGTTGAGTTGAGTTTTTTTTTATTTTTTGTGACAAAAACTAGAGGGACCGAGATTTGGAGCGAGTGTGTGATGTGCTGCCGCTCGCGGCGCTCGAGCAGGCGCGCTCGAGCAGGCGAGCAGGCGCGCGCGCCCAAAACTAGACGCCAATAATGCGGGCCGGCGCCATCCGCGGGGTAGGGCACGGGCAAATGGGTCGACAACGCGTCAGGCCCGCTGACAAAGCGGCGCTGGACGTCTACGTGGACGCGCGGTAACTTTTCAAGCTCCGTGCAATGCAGTTCTTTGGATTTGTGTCGGTGCTGTGCGCGCTGGCAGGCCTGGCGCTTGCTCACAACGAGGTGATTCCTCCGCGGGGCAAGGTCTGCTACTACGAGAACCTGAAGCCGCAGGACGACTTCAGCGTCGACTTCCAAGTCGGCACGCGCGACGCGGGGGCCAGCGAGCAGCTCCTCGTCGACTTCTACGTGAAGGGACCCGGCGGCGGGTACGTGTTTGAGCAGCTGCGCGTGTCGAACGGCAACAACAAGATCCCCATCGACGCTTCCGGTCGCTACGAGTTCTGCTTCAGCAACGAGCGTTCGGGCACGGCCGCGAAGGACGTGACGTTCCACGTCAACCATGTGTGGGGCAAGGAGCTGCGCTCCGAGCAGTACGACACGCTCGACGGCCAGCTCAAGCTGCTCATGCGCATTGTCGACGAGCTTGCGCACGAGTCGCAGTACCTGCGCATCCGCGAGCGCACGCACCGCAACACCGCCGAGAGCACGAACGACCGCGTTAAGTGGTGGAGCATGCTGCAGCTGCTCTTTGTTGTTGTGAACGCCGTGTTCCAGGTCGCGTACCTGAAGCGCTTCTTCGAGGTCAAGAGCAACGTCTAGGCCTGCTCGTGAAGCGCATTACACCTCCCACCCACCATTAAGACTCCGCCATTTCGAGCGATATCTAGCACGCAAACGTTGTTGCCGTGCTGTCTGAGCGCGATGCGCATTGTTGGCGGCAACTGAACTGCGGGCTGCGGTGCTCAGCTTAGTGTTAATTCTACACCACACACCCCCCACTCCCCTTTACTTTTTTTTTCCTTGCTTCTATTTAGTAACAGAATTTAAGACTATAATAAAGGGGCCTCGTTTGTACCGCTGCGGCCGCGCTCGTGGTGGGAAAACTTACCCACTGCACTCTTCTTCTTATTAGAACCGCCGAACCGCCGGTTTGTAATCGTACTATGCGCGTCGCCAACGACGAGTTCTGCACGGGCCTGCGCACGCTGCTCGACGCCGCCGCGGCCGACGGCTCCGTCTACCTCGAGCAGAAGCGGCTCCGGCGCACGGGCCCGGACGCCGACCTGCACGCCACGCAGCGGCCGTACCCGCTCATTTTCCGCGCCTCGAACGGCGCGCCCAAGAAGTCCGGCAACCGCAAGTCGCTGAGCACCGTCGTGGATCCCGACAGCCTGCCCGGCTTCTGGCAGGCCTACACGGAGGCGCTGAAGAAGGGCGCCGGCGGCCTGCAGAAGAAGGATAAGAAGAAGGATAAGAAGAAGGCATGAACGCTGATTGCCAAAGCGCGCCGGCGCCAGCCAGGCCTGTATTCCGGATCTGCATTCCAGGCCGGTCTTGACGAAGCTGTGGCGCAAAGTGCATTTTAAAAATAAAAAAAAAAAAGAAAAAATGGAGAAGCTTCGGCCTACGGCCCGAGCGCAGCTGCGTCGCTCGTAAAATGCGGCCTTAGCGCAGCTACACCACTTGCCCCTATTTTAGGCTGCTTTTCATGCATTTATTGCGCTCGCTACTGCGCTCGGGTGGGGTTCGTGTACGCACCATTTATCTTGTGCCGCCCGCAGTTACTTGTCTCGCACACTTAAGTTGAGTATTATTGCGCTTGCCGTAGCTTAGCTCACTGTAAATACGCTACTACTGTATGTATGCTTTGCACCACCTTTTTAGTTACAAATTGCAGAACCACGCAGTTTTAGTTTGCGAAACACCCCTCAGCACGCGACCACGGCCGCATGGTTGTACTACACGTCTGCCTCTACTCGCGGTGTGTCTACTCGCGGTGTGTCTACTCGCAGAGTCTCTACTCGCAGAGTGTCTGCCTCATCAGGAAAGTCTTTCTGTTCATCACTCATTGATCCTAAAAATACAAAACAAATAATTTAAATAGTATTTACATCGTCCGCACCGTCGTCCTAGCCGCCAGCTTCGATCTTCGGCGGCTGCGGCTGCGGCGTCATGTTCTTCCCCGGGTTCTGTCCTTGTACGCTGTGCCGGTTGTTCATAGCGCCAGACTGCTTGCCTGATGCGCTGCTCGGCGGCCGCTCGGCCGCCTTTCCTGATTGTTTGCCGCTCTGTGCGTTCGCGACGTGGCCACTGCCTGGCTGGCTGCCACTATTCGCTTGGTTAGCGCCGCCGGCTTGGCCGCCGGCTTGGCCGCCGGAGAGGCTGCTCGACCGGCTGTTCGACCGGCTACTATTCTGGCTCGAGGGCCCGCCGTTCAAGCTCGAAATGGCTCCGGGCGTGAACCTCCCGTTCGCGAGCGGCGCCGCTGGCGTGCGATTCGCGGGCAGCACGGGCGACGTCTGCGCAGTCGATGGACTGCGCTGCGGCACGGGCCGCGTCGCGCCTGGCACTGACGTGCCGCTACCGCTACCGCTGCCGCCGCCGCTACCGCTACCGCCTTGCTGCGCACGCAGAGCCTGTTTCTGCGCGATGCGCTGCGCATGCTGCACACGCAGTTGAACTTGCGCCTGCTGCGCCTGCTGCTGAGCTTGCTGCTGCGCGGCGCGCTGCTGCTGTGCTTGCGCATGCTGCTGCATAAGTGCCCGTTGGTGCGCCTGGCTCTGCTGCGAGTGGCGCTTCATCGTCGCCTGCGTCGCCTTCCGGTGCTGCTGATGCGCCTCATGGAACGTCTCCGTCGCCTTCTTCGTGATCATCGCGCCAAACCTCAGCGCGTGCGTCACGGGCGACAGCTCGTTCAGTCGCGCCGGCTCCTTGAAAAGACTGCGCAGGTTCTCGTCCTCGTGCGCATTGCCGTAATCCGCATCATTGTGGTCAAACTTGTACCGGTCCGCCAAGCGCTCGTCCGCCTCGCTTTGAGGCGCTGTACTAAGCATACGTCCAAACTCAGCAAGTGGCGCTTCTGGCAGGCTGCGGTCCACAATCTGCATACCACCAGCAATCTGTCGTCGCAGTGACAATTGAGGCCCGGACCGCGGCACTGAAAACCGGTCTGGCTCGCGCGCGAAATCAACCTCGCCATACCGCGCCAAATGCCCCTTACCATCGGTGGACACAATCTCCGGCGTTGCATTTACGGGTACGTCAACTGCTAACGGCAGGGCCATGCGCGGCGTTGTGCGCCGCATATTGTCCAGAGCGGCTGGCATGTTGTACTCGATGCACGAAAACATGCTATTGCTACCCGGCTCCTCGGCAGGATATGACGCAAAGAAGTCCGCAAACGGCACGAGCGACTCTTCCGTCAAGTTCACCCAGCCAGAGTCGGCGAGCTCGCGCTGGCGCATCTTCTCGCCAATCATCTGCTGCAGCTTCGCATCCGTCTCGGCCCAGCGGTCTGCGAGTGTGACGTGCTCCAAATCTGGAATGCGAGAGCCAGCGGCCGCGGGCGTAGCCGGCTTCGGCTTGGCTGCAGCCGCTGCGGCTGACGCAGACGAGGCGGCGCTGGCGGACGCTGAAGCAGCCTGCTGCTGGGCCCGCTCGGCCTTCTCCTGTGCCAGCTTCTCGCGGCGTTCGCGCTCGCGCTCCTCGCGCCGCGTTCTCGCGGCTTCCTCCTTGCGCACGCGCTTCGGCACAGACACGAGCAGTGTAGCGAGCTCGGGGTCGTCGGCGCCGCCAATCTTGCGCTTCAGAGCCTTGATTCGGCATCGCTCCTCGAAGATCTCGAAGTCTGTTTGGATCTGCTGCAGGCGGGTGCGCTCGCGGCGTAGCACGAGCTCGACGAGGCTGCGCGCACTTTGCATTTCAGCATGAAGCTTGCGGAGTCGACCACTATTCTGCGCGTCAGTACGCCGCGTCTTGCGCGTGTGCCGCAGCTCACGGCGCCGGAAACAGACATAGGGGTCTGAGTCGTCACTAGCGAGACCCGTCTCGTATTTAAGGCTCGGGAATACGGAGCGGCCGTGGGCCCTGATTTTGCGTTCGCGCCAGTGCTCGTACGTCCTCTTACCAAATGTTCTCACGCTGGCCAGCGGCGTGCGGTAGGGAGAGGGCGCGAGCTTCGGCGCGTAGTCCTCGGAGTGGGCCTCGTACAGTAACTGCTCGGGGTCCATCGGGTTCTTTGCATTGCGGCGCCGCACTTCGAGGTTCGCTACTATGTGGGGCTCGAGCTCTGTGTATGGCATGAGCTGGTTCACGTCGGTTGTGAGAAACGGCTGCTTTTCAGCAACCACGGACTCGAATAAGGAGCAAAGCATTTCCAGCTCGTCTTCACTGCATTTCTGCTTTGTGTCGGTGACGTCCTTGTTTAGCTCCTCCAGAAATGCTGCATCTTCCTCGTCCATGTTGTATTCGCAACCAAGAGCATCTTCTACGGTTGCCGAGCTATGGATGTAGCTCGTGGATTCCACCCATCCCGGTTGATAATAGCGGCTATATTCTGGCCATTTCTTGGATGCGCTGGGGGTGGGGATGTATGCGTCGCGGCCGGCCTTGCCCTGGGCCGGCGCGACGGTGGAGGCCGAGAGGACGGCTTGCAAATGGCGCTCGTCCTCCTCGGATTTGTCGACGCCTGTCTCGGTGATGCCGAGCAGGTCGCTGCGCACGTCCTCCACAAAGTCGGGCAGATCACGCTCCCAAACAATGCGTACGCGCTGCTTGACGCTGATCTTTCGCTGGCGGAGCCGCGAGGCTCCTGCCGCGATGGCTAGGGCGCTCGTATCGGCGGCACCTGCCATTTATGTGTCGGGGCGAATGCGGCGCCAAAGGGTTGGTGCCGTATCCTTTTGTTTACACGCTGCGGTGGGTCGGGTTAGGGGTTGGTGGCCCTGGCGCGGCAAGTACTTTCTCACGTGGGTGTTATGCCTAGGCGCGGAAAAAAAAACGGCGTAGGCACGGCACGGCAGGGCGTGAAAAATTTCCTGCTGACTCAGATGACCGCCGGAGAGGACAGCACAGCAAAGGCCGGACTCAGCGGTAAGGCCAGCGTGGCGGCTTCGGAGAAGACGAGCGCAAAAGTCTCTGCGAGGTCGCGCGCCACTGACGAGAGGGAGGGTCGGGGAGGTCCCTGAGGCGGCCTGCACACTCACTTGGCGGGGGTGTTCCGAGCGACGGCAAGGATGCTGCTGGGCGGCGGCGCGGGGGGGGCCAAAGAGGAGTTGCTCGATGAGGGGCGGGTGCCGGAGCGGCGGGTATGAGCAGTGACGTCGAGATCTAATTGGCCAGCAAACCATATCGAGGAGAAGGCATGCCGCGCCACGCCGCACCCAACCCAGCTGATGCATCACGTGCAAAATGTGATGTGAATACACGCTACGGTCAGTGCTTATCTTGCACCATGATACGCCGAGCAGCGTTTTTTTGGTCTTCCAGGAGACGGTGTGCGTAGAGTGCGCAGAGTGCGCAGAGTGCGCGCGCAGCGCGCTGACTACGCGTGTGCGAGCGAGCGAAAGCGTGCGCGCGCGGGTTGGGGCACAACCGCAATGGCGCAATCGACTCACGCGGCATGCATGCGAAGCGACTCACCCACTCACCTTATAAGCTGGGTGGACCCACGTCAGCAGCACCCGTAGTTAAATGTCGGTTGGAACGCTTTACGTGCACCTCAACGAGGGCGACGGGCCCTTCACGCGCACGGTGCTGGCCGAGCACCTTGTGAAATATTACAAGCTGGACATCAAGGTGCCGACGGGCCCGGATGCGCACTTCCCTGCGACGTATCCTGCGCCAAAGGTGCCGGGGTTCCGGTTCAGCGACGGCACGCAGCTCACGGAGAGCGTGCCGATTGCACTAATGAGTAAGTATCGCGGTGCATCGATGATGAACCACAATCAAAAAACAGTTATCCCTGTCTGAAAGGATTACGTGTTGAGAAATTAGCTTCCTGAAAGCACGGAATACTAACCCCATTACAGTTGTTGACCAGATCCCCAAAAGCGGCGGCCTGCTCGGCAAGGAGACGCCGGCAGAGTTCTCCGAAGTCCTTATGTGGATGAACCGCTTCAACTTCGACTTCATGGTCCCGCTGACCGTGCCGTTCAAGATGGCCGCAGGCAGGCTCCCTTTCGACAAGGCGGGCTACGACGAGGGCACGGCGGCCTACCGGGCCGAGCTCGACATCTACGAGCGGCACCTCACTAAAAACACCTATCTTGTCGGCGAGTCCGTCACCCTCGCTGACTTGTACGCAGTACAGTTTTTCCTGCGCCCGATGGTGTATCTTTTCGACGCCAAGGTCCGCGCCGAGTACCCGGCCGTCATGCGCTGGTTCGAGACCGTGAAGGTGCACCCTGTGTTCGACGGCTTCTACGACAGCCTTAAGTACCTTGATGAGCTGAAGCTGCCTGCGCACTAATTATTTAACGATATTTATTGACCTAACGAAGAGCCCAACTCAGATGAATCTCAAGCGTTGCTGTGTGCAGTTCTGCACGTTCGATGAACTAAATTTGAATGCCTGGGATTGTAACTGAAGGGTACGTCTGAATGTATAACGAATGCGCAACGAATGCGCACGGATTTGCGCGCACTAGAACTTCATTCGTGCTTCCACTTCAACCACCGCAGGAAACGTTGCTACAATTACGACTTCGAAACTAATTCAATGCTTTACATGCATATTATTGCTAAACTAAACGGCTGTTTCAGAACTGATCAAACGTTTCAAATCACTTGGACATCCGGCGAACCAGAGCCCATAACATAAGGGGTACCAGAATATAGAATTTTGTTTGGATGGTCATCATAATCAGCCGCTATGTCCAGGCGCTACGCCCAAAACCCCTTTTGGAGCACCAGCGCCTGGGAAAAGTGGATATGTGTGAAGAGAAAAGGGAAGTGCCGGCGTTTTTTTTCCGCATCTTTATATGCCCTGCGGCTGTCACGTGGAGAATGGGGAAACCACCCGTTTTGTTTCAAGCTTGTCCACGGACAAAACCACCACCGTATTTATTATTGAAATCGATCTTGATAAATTAGTATATGGCGTGTTAGTGTTATATGATATGAAGATTGCGCAGCATGATTTTGAGGCGCGCGCGAATCCCGGGGCCGGGCTTTGTTTTTTTTCAGTTGAAAGCACGCATGTGGGCTTCGCGCAGGTCGAGTGGTGGTGGTGAGGGTGGTGGGGGGTGGTGGCCGCGTGGGCCCGTTTTTGGGTTGCGGGGTCCGCTCGTTTTGGTATCATTTTGGGACGCGCCCTAGGGCGCAATGGCTCGATTGAACTGCTGGAACGGCTGGTACGCGCCGTCCATGTCTATTGGTGGTACTTCGTGGCCATATTGCGTGCCTATTGGCGCCTTCGGCAGCGTGCGCGGCTCAAAGCCCTGTGCGACGTCGTGCGAAGGCGGAATTGGGAACACTTGGTTGCGCGGACGCGGGCTCCATAGGTCCTGCAGCGGCGCGCTCGAGCTCAGCAGCTCGTGGCCGCTGCTGCCAGCGCTCACGTTCGACGACCGCCGCGTGTTGAACCCGAATGGTGACGACGCCGACGTTGGTGATGAAAACACGCGCCCGGACTTCTGCGCCGACGTGCGCGAGTTGCGCCGCTCGTACTCAAGCGGCGTCAGCAGGTCCGTCAGCGTCGACGGCACGAGCTGCTCTCGGAACCCTTCCTCTTCTTCGGCAAGGTCTTCCTCGAGCGTGTCGTCGTCGTCATCCGTGATCGCAGATCCCTCAAATAGGCTACGGTAGCTCTTCCAAGCAGACCCTTGCAGCCCAGGCTGGCTCAATGGCGGCGACATTGCCAGCGCGCCGCCGCCGCCGCTGTTGCTGCTGCTACCTGGTGCGCCAAGCGAGAGCGAGCTAAGCTGCGCAAGTGGCCTTTGTGTACCGGGTGTCTGCGGAAGCGACGATGATAACGAGCGCACCGCGAACGGCTTGGCACTAATGTTCATGCGCGGACTGCTCGGCTGTGTACTGTGAGACACATGCAGCGGCTGCGATTGGTGCTGCGCCTGATGCTGCTGCTGCTGCTGCTGCTGTTGTTGTTGTTGCTGCTGCTGGAGCTGGTGCTGGTGCTGGAGCTGTGCCGGCGGTAGCTGTGAAGACCCTGACAGGTGCGACGCCATGCCGCCGCCGGGCTGCGTCGTGCCTGAGTATTTCGACAGAATGCGAGACGCCATCTGTACGCTCGAGTCGACCATTGTTGTGTCGCTGGCCTGCGAGCTGGCCGAGCCGGTCTTAGGGCGAGCCTGCGGCGGCGACAGCTCGACGCCGTCGCCGTTGCTGCCAACATTGCCGCCGCCGTCGTCTCGTGTTTTGCTGTCTTTGCGACGCGATGCCGCATCCTTCGCGTCCTTGAGCGGCTTGCGATTCACCTGGCGGCCATCGGGCGTGATGTGGGCCAGTGCGCACTTAGCGCCGAACTTGCAATTGCCCTTCTGGTAGTACTTGCACACGGCCTGGGTGTGCGAGTCAAGCTCGTGGCTGAACGAGCATTTGTCGCCGGCCTGGCAGATTGATTGGCGGAAGAACTTGCAAGGCACATGGCTCACGTTCTTCTTCTCGCTCTTCTCGGTCTTGTCCTGGCCCGGGCCGGTTATCGGCTTATCGCCGCCGGCGCGATCGTGGTGCTTCTTCGTGGGGGTGACTTTACTTCGCGGCGGCGCGTGGCCAGCGTGCGCGGCGCTCACGGCGGCGCCGTGTGGCTCGGTGCGGAGCTCGGGCATGGCTACCACTTTTGGCGGAGGCCGCGAGTTAGTGATCGGCGCGCGCGGCTGGGAGTGCAGCGGCGGCCGGCACTGGTGTGGGGTCTGGGGCGATCTCGAATCCACGCTTGAGCGGGAAGCACAGGCACGTGGGCTCGAGTCGGGGGCTAACACTGGTTTTCCGGCAAGCCTGGGGCGTGCTAGCTTCGAATTGGGGCCGCGAGCTTTAAATGTCGGGCGCGGCGCGGTCGAACAACAGGGCTCGTGGGGTCAATGGCTGTCGCAGAGGCTAATTCCAGGGTGCACTCTACAGTATGCGTGCAATTGAGGGTACTAATGCCGTTTAGCGGTCAAAACGGGCGGAACAAGCGCTTGATTCGGGAAGTATGCACTTGTACGATGGAAAGGGAAAGGTGGGGGGGGGGACGCCGGAAATCATGAGGCGCCCCAAGCACGGGAGTCGATGTGTCAGCATAGCACCCATACGCCGTGGTACGGCCAGTTTGCACCACGATACCCGCGAATGACGCAACGCGGCAACGCGCGCAGTCAGCAGCATGTGAATCTGAGTCAGCGGCCGATGTACGTCTTTCCTCCTGTGCCTCGTGCGTGTGTGCTTAGTCGCGCAGCAGGCGGCCTCGGGATTAAGCAGCAGCAGCATCATCGACGGCGCCGCCGCGCGCCTTGGCGCACGCGAAGTGGTCGCAGCAATTAGCGCGCGACACGCGCCCTGGTGCCGCAGGATCAGCGGCCCAGTATTTTTTTTTCTGTTTTCGGCGACGATCATGTGCTGCGGCTGTGCCGAGAGATTTACCTGCGCGGCAGCGCCTCGCCGAAGAACACGATGTCCGGCTTCACTATGCCATTGCAATCAGTGCAGCGCGGGATCTGGCCCGTCTTGGCGAGAATGAGC
>NRDX01000046.1:0-45289 GCA_004125185.1 Entelexis vaccinii | reverse complement strand
CCAGTGCCAGTGCCAGTGCCAGTGTCTGCGGTGTGTCTGTTTTCGTTCCCGCTCCCACCCCCCCGTACCCTACCCGAGCCACCACCAGCCACAAAAAATCACAAAATCACAAACACCCGACACACACACACGGCTTGCTTCATGAGCACTTTTGGCGCGCCAGCCTGCGCGGTTTGCGCACGGCTGACGCGCATAGCATAACATAACATAACATATGAAAAATTTTGTAGCAAAACACCTTAATTCGCGCTGGGCGCGCCCTCGTCGGATCGCGCGCGGCTAGCGCGAACGCCGAACCGCCCCCGGACCCCGCACTATATCCCACCCACGCACACGTTCTCCCGGAAAAACTCTGTATGCGCGATGTATACTCACACTCATTAGTCGCATCGTCTCCGGCCGCCCGGCGTTTCGATGCTGGCTCACCTGGCTTAGGCACACAACCTGCCCAAACCCGGGGAACCCCGCACGCTTCAATGAACCTTGAGATACTTTCAGCCGCATCTACTACTTGTTGGGCTCTGAGCCCAGCAACTCTCGGGAAAAAAGGGTGGTGCTACTACACACACCGATAGACTGTGTGAACAGGTAGACAATTTTTTTTTATTATTATTGACCCTTTTATTTCTTCCCTATTTTTTCTTATTGGGTTTGTTCGCTATTTTGGTGCTGGTTAAATTAAATTAAATTGTTTTTAGGTTTCCCCCCTTCCTGGTTGTGGACGTTGATTAGCTGGCGCATTTTTGTTTTTTTCCCCCCGCATCAGCCAATATTCCCCGACTCCGAACCCTAGCCAGTCTACTGCGGGAATATCAAACAGAGGCTGTAAACAGGTATCAATGCAAGGCAGCTTGCCTGCAAACTCGCTTGGGTTGTGGAGATCCGCGCTTCATCAAGCTCACTACGTCACTGCGCGCTGCTCCGCCACTACGTCACTACATGCTCAATGAGCATGACACGCATGGGCGCCTTAATTCGAGACAGAACGTGCATGGCAATTAAAGCTCAAGGGCGGGAAAATAAAAGACAGATCAGGGCTGCCGTTGATTTGCAGAAATAGTTTGGTTACCTTGGTATCGGTGCCATACTGAGGGGCACAAGGCAAACACCCCAAAGTGGCCGTGATGCCTCTATGTAAAGGAGAGCCAACTGCCTAGCAGACTGCATACTGCAGACTGCAGCCAGTCAAGTCACCACTACGTATGAGCAGATTGCTGCTATTCGGCCTGCAACGGTGCTGCTGTTCTTGCGAGGTGCTGGACAACATGACTACAGATAAGCAATACACATGCGTCTGCAATCGTGCATACAGGGCAAGGGCATGACGCAATAAGAGCAGGATGATTCAAGCCTCCTACGGAATCTATGAAATAAGAAAGATGGCCGGGATTTTGGCTTAATTTTTTTTTCTTTTTAGGTTTGAGGGAGGCTCAAAGCCTTGCATCCAGCTCGGCATTATGCAGGTCTAGTTCTATTATTGCCTGAGCGTGCACCACCGTTATAGACCTTCCCTGGACGAAAAAGTCAGCTACAGGCGCATCCAGCCAGAACCTGTCACGAAGCAAGCCCCTTTCGTTCCAGCATACAATCCGGTTTTCACATGCAGCATAGACCATACCGTCTTTATCGGTCTTTAACGCGCTTGTTGTCGCAGTGTCCAAATACACAAAGCGTCTGCCGTTGACGAGCGTATAGCCGTAGCCAGTGTTTTCTGCCACGACGTCATATACCTTGATAGAACTGCTCGCAGCATCACTGACGTAGCATTTGCTCGAGTCCGCGCTGAACGCAATATTGACCGGCACCTCGACATCAGACGTGGCCGCATGCAGGCGGCCCGAGAAGGGGTTGAAGCAGTAGATTTTGCTGGCAGTTGCGTCGTGGAAGCTGAAGTCCGTGTCTGTGAACCATATAGAACTGTCGTGGCCCAGCACGGCAATGTCACCGAGGCATCTGAACCCTGAAATGCCGATGTCAACTCCTAAAAGACGTTTTGTTTGGAAGCTCGACCCGTTCATGTATGTGATGCCCTCGGGGCCGCACACGACGATGCCCTGTCGCCAAGGAGCGAGACCGCATATGCGGCTGACCTGCGCTGTTCCCTGGTCTAATATAGACATCAGGCTGCTTTGGCGCTGGTCATAGATTCCAATGACTGCACGTGTCTCGGCGAACGGTTTGGCGTGCATAGAGATGGGTCGCGTGGCAAAAAAGAGCTTATTTTGGCTAAGAAATGGCGTGCACCTATGAAGCCTGTACTCAGGCCCCGCACCGCTGAGCGAAGCGACGTTTGAAATGAAGCTTGGCTGCTGCTGATGATCAGAAAGAGCCATCGTGCTCGGTTGAACAAAATGAAGTAAAGGAAAAGCGTAGCTAGATCATGTACACTGCGTCTCGAACCTCGAGCACTGCTTAAGCCGCAAGCTATAAGAGTGCGTCTTATGCACGTGAGACGCGTATTAGCCGTGTAGTTCTTTCAGTACGAACCCTTCCTTCCTGTTATGGGACTATGCAGAGCCGGGAGCCGACCTAACCCACAAGACGTATTCGACGCTAACTGGCTGCGACAACAGAGACCGTATACAAAGAGGCCGGCGGCCAATATTGCGAAAAATGCGAGCAAACAGCCGAAGCCGATAAGCTGAAATGCGATGGCGGCCTAGCCAATGATGAGATCGCATTGGCAAATCTGGCGAGCTGCGTCCTAGAAACAACGAGGCCGCTATTGAGATACACATGTGCAATTGAGTTCGCTGCCTTTTGAAATTGTACTAGTTTCGACTAGATGCGGAACCATCATGATTTTGTGGCTGCATTTCTTCAAACTTACACTGCTGAACAAAAAAAAAAGAGATCGAACTGAAAAAGTGTGAACATACACATGCCACAAAGTCCAAACACAGTTCAGTTGAACAGGTTATTTGTGGGCAGCTTACTTTCGTTGTTGTGAAAAAAGGCCGCTCTTTTTCATACAGCGGCGGCGGCGGCGGCGGCACCCGCAGCGGCCCAATTCCGAGAAAAAAACCGGCGCTACAACATACGCACAGAACCCAATTGGCTCTTGAGGAGCCGACTCTTTTCGGCACCAAAAATGAGCTTGAGCGAGTCGTCTCGTACTGGACGGATGCGGGACTGTGTCATTCTGGGCGGCACGTCGCACCCGGACCTTGTTGCACGCATATGCCGCACCCTGGATATCGAGCCCGTGGCGCTGAATTCGACGCAGTTCAGCAATGGCGAGACGTCCATAGTTATCAAGGAAAGCGTACGAGACAAGGACGTGTTTGTAGTGCAGTCGTCGTACGGCGGCGTGAACGACTTTCTCATGGAGCTCCTCATCGTCATTTCTGCATGCAAGTCCGCCTCGGCGAAGTCCATAACCGCAGTGCTTCCTCTGTTCCCGTATAGCCGGCAGCTCGATGCGAAGAGCGCGCAGCTGCGGATGCAGACGTCGCGGCACCCGTCGGTCGACTCCGTGACCAGCAGCAACAGCAGCGGGCTCGGCGTGTCTTCGATGAACAGTCCGCGCAAGGCGTCGACGTTTGGCGAGGAGACGCGCGTGAACAAGGACAAGGAAAGGGAAAGGGACGACAGTCCCGGCCACAGCAGCAACAGCCTGGCCAGCCCGGCGGTGCCGCAGCTTGCGTTCGACACAGGCACACCGAATCTTGGCTACGGCTCGCAAAAGCGCAGCCAGGGCCAGTCGCTTGTGTTCGAGTCCGTGCTTCCTAGGGAGGCGGAGCAGCTCCTGAACGGAGACGGCAACAACGGCATGCGGAACTGGGTGGCTCAGAGCGGCTCGCTCATTGCCGCTTTGTTAACGAGCGCTGGCACAGACCATATAATCACCATGGACCTGCACGACCCGCAATACCAGGGGTTCTTTGATGTGCCCTTTGACAACCTGCTGTTTAGGCCGCTGCTCATTGAGTATATCCAGCACCGTGTTCCTACATACCACTCGGCCGTGATTGTGAGTCCAGATGCCGGCGGAGCGAAGCGGGCCACGACGGTTGCCGACCAGCTGCACATGCGGTTTGCGCTGATCCACCAGGACCGCCGCAACAACGCGACGATTCTCGTCGGCGACGTGAGCGACCGCGTCGCCATCATCATTGATGACCTCGGCGACTCGGGCAAGACGCTCATGCGCGCGGCCAAGATCGTGAAGGACCACGGCGCCGTGCAGGTCATAGGCATCTGCACGCACGGCGTGTTTTCCGCCGATACCGTCTACCGCATCAAGCGCAGCGCGATCGACATGATCGTGACGACGAACTCTGTGCCGCAGGACGCGCACCAGGCCGTGCTCGGAGACCGCATTCAGGTCGTGGATATCTCGAACCTATTTGCCGAGGCGATCCGCCGCGTATACAATGGCGAGTCCATCTCGAGGCTGTACCGCACG
Source organism: Entelexis vaccinii (assembly GCA_004125185.1). NCBI lineage: Eukaryota > Fungi > Ascomycota > Dipodascomycetes > Dipodascales > Trichomonascaceae > Entelexis > Entelexis vaccinii. The sequence continues at coordinate 40,881 of NRDX01000046.1, read as the reverse complement.
GCTGCCGTTGACGAGTGAGGAAGGCGAACAGAACCACAAACTTAAAGAACCCCTGCGCGTCGCGAAACTATTTATCTTTTGCTCGAAAATAGAGAATAAATTAAATTAACTGGATATATATATATATATAAAGATGAAAAAAAACTCATAAATATATGCCACATGTAAAGGGTGACAATCATAGGAATGCGCGCGCGCAGTACCAAGCGTGTAAACGTTTCAGACGGCAGCCCGCTGTGAAACGGCACAGCGCAGAACTGCGACCAAGCAAAAATTGCAAGAAGTGCGCCGTTTCACACAGCCGCCGTTTCACAGCGCGGTTAAATGGCGCACCGTTTCGCGCGGTCATGCGTGCGCAGCAACCTGGCTCGACACTTGCGGCGTGTTCACGGGCTTCTCGGTCTCGTGCAGCACCGAGATCTCTCGGATCTTCGAGAACCACGCATCGCCGCGGATCTCGTCCATGGTTGCGCGCGTGTCGACGCTGATGGTCAGGATGCGCGCCAAAATAGATCTTGACGGGATCGGCAGCAGCCGCAGCAGTCTCCAGGGCCCGACGATTTTGCGCGGATTGCTATGATGGGGGTGCTGGCCGTCTGTGTTTGCCGGAGCTTCGGCGAATTTGCGGAAGCTCGGGTCTGTTTGTTGGGGCAACTTCCACGGGAAACGTCGCAGGTATATACAGCAGTAGATAATGCCACAGGACCAGATGTCGGCAACCTGTGGCTGGTAGGGCCGGCGCTCGAACACCTCTGGGGCCAGGTACGGGTCGGAGCCCATGATGCCGCGCGCGAGATGGATCTGCGGCGACATGGGGTATTTGAAGACGACGGCCGAGCCGAAGTCTATGAGCTTCACGACGCCGTCCGTCGTGACCACGCAGTTGTCGAGCTTTAGGTCGCGGTGGGCGACGCCCATGGAGTGGAGGTAGTGCACGCCGCTCACGATCTGGTGGAACGCGGAGTCGATCTGCGGCGTCGTCATGGTTGCGGACATGACGAGGGCGAAGAAGTCGTTCGGCCCGTACTCCATGACCTCGTAGTAGCGGTCGCCCTCCTTGATGAGGTCGATTGTCTCGATGATATGCTCGTGGTGGAACGCGGCGCCCAGCGCGTACTCGGTTGTGACATGTTTTGCGTATTTTTGGATGGTCTCGTTCGGCTTGCGGGCGCGGAACTCCTTCACGGCAAAAAGCTTGTGGTCCGAGGGCCGCTCCATCATGCGGACGTTGCCGCCGGCGCCGGAGCCCATGTCCTTGCCCATCTCGCCGTACTTCGTGATCTCGGACTCGAGGAACGGCAGCCGTTCGGCATACTCGCCGTTCTCGCCGTCCTCGCCGAGCCCAAACACATGGAATGGGTCCCATGCTTCGTAGCCCGGCGCGTGCACGACGAAGTTCGGGTCTGTCGCGGCGCTTGATGGCGAGCCGCTGCCGCTAGCGCTGGCGCTATGGCGGCCACGGTCGGAATCGTGGCCAGCACCACCAGTGCCACCACCAGTGCCAGTGCCACTACCACCGTGCAGATCAAACACGGGCAGCTTCGGCTTGCCCTTCTTGGACTTATTGCGGAAGAACAGCGAGCCGAGCAGGCCGCCCTTGTTGTCGCTCTTGTCGCTCTTTTTCGCGGGCACGCGTTTCGCGGCCGCGGCCGCGGCCGTGTTGTCCGGCCTGTCGTGCTTTGTGCGGCCCTTGCCAAAGAAGCGTTTCAGCTCCACGACGGACGACGGCCCGCTGCGCGATTTGCCCGAGCGCTGGCTCGCCATGCTGCTCACCGACGCAGAGCTGTCGGCCGGCTTCAAATGCTGCGGGCTGTGATGGTTGTGGTGCTGGTTGTGGTGCTCGGGCTCGTGCGGCTGCTCGCGTTGCTCGTGTGCCGCGCGATGGTGCTTCGACGCGGCGTACTGCTCGCCGAGCGTCGAGTTGCGGACGCGCCAGTGCGGCCCCGGCTCGTTGGGCGCGAGAGGCGAACCATGCGCGCCGGGGCCGGCGTGGGGACTGCCCGGTGCCGCGTGGCGGGCCTCGCTGCTGAGCGGGCTGTGCGCGCGCGCGCGGGTCGGCGACGGGCTGGCGGACGGGGACGCGTGATCATTCAGACTTAATTTCGTCACGTCTGGCCTCACACCCGTCATTAGTAGCCATAAGCACCCCAAAGAACGCAAACTCCCACGGCGGCCAGATCCAGGTTTTGGCGGGCACGGGAGCCTGCCTTCAGGGCAAGGCCACCCTCCTCCACGAGCGCCAGGGCCAGGGCTTCGGCCGGCCCGGTAATGGGATATGCCGTTATCGTTGGCTGCGACCGCTGCAAGCTGACCAACCGCCGCGCAGCTCGCGAGCAGGGCCACAACCCCCAGGCGCACCCTCCACCCTCCTCCCTCCAGGCGGGCCTGTCCAGAGGCGGGACGAGCGGCGGCGGGCGGCGATGCTGCTGCCTGCGTGTTCGCGGCGATTTCGCGCGCCTGATTCGAGCTCGGCCGGGAAATATTCTGGCCAGCGAACATCGCTGAGACGCCACTGTTCCTGATCAATACATAAAAAAAAATTAATAAAAACAATAAAACGATAAAAAAAATAAAGGAAAGCCGCGCTTAGGGCCAGCGCGATCTATACAGGCGCGCACGCGCCAGCAGCGCCGACGAGCGAGCGACGCCGCGGTCCGTGCCGCGACCCGTGCCGCAAATTTATTTTCGCTGTTTCCAGTGATTGGCGCGACGATATATGCGTGCCGTTCGTCGTGCCTGGTGGCGTTCTGTTCCCCGCATGCAAGGCACCCCACCTGCATGTCAGCACTCGACCGTACATACCTTTTCGTCAGTGCCTGCGTGGGAAGTATTCAGCTCTAACGCGCTCTATAATTGGCTCTATATGGCTCTACATCTTTGGTATAGTTTTACGCCGGCGTGTGGCTGTAGTGTATGGCTGTAGTGTATGGCTGTAGTGTATGGCTGTAGTGTATGGCTGTAGTGTATGGCTGTAGTGTATGGCTGTAGTGTATGGCCGTAGTGCATGGCTGTAGTGCATGGCCGTAATACCCGCCCATGGTGTGTTGTCCGCCCGTAGACATAGTGCTCGGCTATAGTTGCCTAGTGCGGCACTCCCTTTTAGTGCTCTTTTTCTCGGCCTACGCTGTTACAGTTGTCTAGTTGTCTAGTTGTATAGTTGTACAAATACCTGTTTCTACACCGCGGCGGCGGCACCTCGCGCGCGTATTGTATGTATTGCTGCTGAACCAATAACTTATTCGTGATGTGTGTGTATATATATAGTCTGGCGATTACTCTTTCGCCTGCTTCGCAAGGTGGAAGCGCGCCTTCACACCATCGGCCACCGACGACGTGAGTCGCATCCACTGCTTTATGCGGCGCTGGTCCTGGTTCGGATCCGGCGACATGATCTCGATGTCGTCGAACAGCTGGCACACGCGCAGCAGCGCGTACGACGCCTCCGTGAGCGCAAACTGCTGGCCCAGGCAGATGCGCGGGCCGCCATTAAACGGAATGTAGTCCCAGCCAGATCCGGCCGCCGTGCGCGGCTCGTTCCACCGGTCGGGGCGGAACACGTCCGCGTCGGGGCCCCAGAACTCGGGGTCGCGCTGCATCGCGTACGGCGTGTAGAACACGTTCTGGCCCTTCGGCACAAACACGGGCTGGTCCTTGTTCGGCCCACCGCCCGTCGGCAGCTTCGTGTCGCGGATCGCCTGGCGGAAGTTCAGCGGCACAATCGGGTGCAACCGCAGCACCTCCTTCACAACATTCTGCAGCAGCTTCGACTGCTTCAGCTGCTCAAACGTGACCTCGCGGTCCTCGGCACCAAAGTCCTCCAAAATGGACTGGCGCAGGTCGCGGTACACTTGCTTGTTCGTTCCCAGGTAGAATGTCGTGTAGCTGAGCAGCGCCGCCGTCGTGTCGCGGCCGGCAAGCAGAATGTTGAACGCCTGGTCGCGGATGACCTTCGGGTCGCGCGTCTCCTTCGTGAGCTCGCGGATGAAAACATACCGGTCGGCGGTCTCGTCCTTCTCCATCGGCGACGCCAGCGCCTTCAGCACAAAGTAGTCGATGAAGTTGTGGCATACCTTGCATGCCGAGCGGAACCTTGGCGTCCTGATCAGCCACCAGACTGGGCCGGCCATCACTCGCAGCGACAGAATCTCCAAGGCGTAGGTGAACGAATCGGCAAACTCGTAGCCCGTGACGGTCCCGCGCGGGCCCGGCAGGCCTTGCGACCCGCGCGCGGGCTCGAGCGTCGACGTGCTCTCGCCAAACAAAAACTCGCTGGCGCTGTCGATCGTCAGCTGGTGGTAGAGCACCTGCGCGTCAACGACCTCGCCCGATGCAAAGTGGTCGAGCACAAGCGTGTTGATGTGGCGCCGCAGCGAGTCCATGTGCGACACTTGCTCGCGGCTGAACTGCGGGCGCAGCAGCGCGCGCGAGTGCTTCCAGCCCTCGCCAGACAGCGTGAAGATGCCGTCGCCGAGCAGCTGCGACATCGCCTCGTGGCGGAAGCCGAGCGAGTAGTCCTTGAACGACGTGGCCAGCACGGCCTTGATGTTCTCGGGCTCGATCGTGCCCGTCCAGAACTGGCCGGCAACCATGACGCGGCCCGTGCGCCTGTCGTAGGTGCGGAAAATGTCGCGGAAGTACTCGAGCAGATCATTGTTGATCCACGCGCGCACAATACGCGCGACGTTCGGAATACCAATCGGCCAGCTGTAGTCCGTGAGCGCCTCGCCGCAGCCGTACTTCCGGGCCTTGCGGTTCCACAAAAATACTTGAAGACGCGGGTATATCCATGTTATAGCGGCTAGAACGCCAATGACAAAAAGGATGTCAGAAAGCATGTGGGGTATGATGATGATGAGTTAGTGGTGGTGGTGGTTGTTGTTGTTGTTGTTGTCGTTGGGGCGGTTTTACGCTTGAGTAGATGGGTTGCGTGCGTGACAGAAGGCGCTAAGGTACTTGAAGAACACAGAAGCTCTAATCCAACAGAAAATAAAAAAAACGGCGCGCCGAACTACTCCTCGTCCCTAGCGTGGGGACCCGATCGGCCGGGCCACTTATATATATATACTTCGGCCCGCCCTCTCCCTACTACCCCCCCCGAAATAAACCCCACACCCCACCCATACGCATGTGAACACATGTGATCACCCCGCATGTAACAGTTTCCGATATCACCCGATGACGAAACTGCTGTAAAAACACTGGCTGAAGGGGGAAGCGATGGTCCCTTCCCGAGCCTAATCGCGGCGTGCGCCGGGTTGGGGCTGATGCGCGGTGTTTCCGTCCGGGGAGCAAATGCGCTGCGAGGCTCGCATGCACGCTGCCGCGGCAAGCAATTACGGCGGAAAATGCTGGTCGCGTAAAAGCACGGACCACAACCTGTTTCCCGCTCCCGTCACTGCCGTCAGCGAGTTTCCCCGCCTGCTGACAGGCGTGCGTCGCTGCTAAATTATGTCGAGCTTAGAGCTGAGCTGATGTGTCTGCCCTGCTGACGGCGGCGGCGGCGGCGGCGGCGGCTACGCTTGTCCAAGGTCGGCGACGCGATACGCACAGACAACGACGACGCAGCCCTTTTCGCCCTCCCACATAGGCGACGGCGCCTGCGGCGGGGATAAGCGATAAAAGACAACAAAAAACAACGACCCAAAAAAAAAAACCCTGGCCTGCGACGCGCAGCGCTGGCGTTTTCGCGCGGCTCGGGAAATTCGGGCCCCGCGCTCACTGATGTACGGAACATGCATGAGATAACGCAGCGCGCCCACTCGCTGCCGCGGCCGGCCAGTAACGGCTCCGGTTTTGCCGCTGGTTTGCCGCTGGGTGTCGTATGCAGTAACCTCAGGGCGTGGATCAGCAGCGCATATGCCCCGCATTTCACATGCCAGCTAGCTGCTAAGCTGAACCAAACCAAACCAGGACCAAAGCGGCGATGCTAAGTAGCGGAAAATTAGGAAGAACTCGCGGAACGCCGCGACAAGTGTTAAATAATATTAAATATTTGTGGTTACTTTTGGGGCTCGCGCTGGGGAGTGCCGCATTCATTGCGGCAAAAAACAGGCAGCACGCGCCACTTTCCAGCGCAGTTTGCAGCTTCTTGGCTACTGCGGGTTGCGTTTATAGGTTGAAGTATGCATTGATTCACTGATGTATCCGGCACGGCATGAGATGCGTGTATTAGAGAGAACAAAAAAAAGGCCAATGTCGGAAAGGACGGGAACGGGAGGGGCCTGCAGCCTACGAGAAGTTCGACGGCTCGGCGGCTTGGCAAATCGGCACTTCGCCACTGAAATCTCAGCATGTGGAGCATAAATGAGAGCGTTTATTGGTGAGCACAGCATGTGGAGCATAAACGAGAGCGTTTATCGGGTGAGCGCAGCATGCGCAGCATGCACAGCATGTGCAGCATATACAGCATATACAGCAAATAAGAGTGACGCCACTGAAACGCAGCATGTAGAGCATGATCGAGACCGTCTATGGCGTATAGCATGTTCCTCTTTTGCGTATAGCATGGACAGCATGCTTGAGGGCCTCGAGTTTGCCCAGTGCGTAGAAGAACATGTGTGTGTTCAGCATAGGCGCCAAAAAAACTCGCTCACGTCTTGTTATGCACAACCGAGCCAAAGATGTTCCACGTCACGAAGTTCTCGCGGATCTCTGTCTCTAGGTACGGCGTTCCCGGCTCGTGCTCCTCGATGTCCCACGACGTTCGCGGGTCGCGCACGCCCTGCTGGGCAAACATCTTGGACTTCACCTCGACAAGCCGCTCGTCCTTGCCTTGCAGCAATTGGTCGAGGTCGTGCCACTTCATGTTCTGATGCAGCGTTGGGTCGTCGCGCAGGTCGAGCAGCACGTCCTCGCGCAGGTGCCGCAGCCGGTCGCGGTCGTGGCGCGAGTTCTTGGACCCGCTGTGGCCGTTCACGGCCGGCACGTCGTGCTCCTCGGCCTCACCGTCCATGCCCATCGTCATGGCCGGCGCCGTGAACTCGGGGACCTCGTACTCGGGGTTCCCGGACACGAACTTGAGGTCCAGCTTCAGCACGAGCAAGCTATTTGTGCGCGCGCCCTTCAGCAGGAACGGGATCGACTGGCCCGCGACCACGCGCTTGCCGCCCTCGCCGAGCTCCTCGTCGGTCTGGTTCGGCAGCCGCGCAAACTGCTCGATGTCGAGGTTCAGCGTGCCGATTTCGACGCCTTTGCCGCCAAGCGGCTCCCACACGACCTCGAAGTGGCACGTACAGTTGCGCAGCTGGCGCGACGGCGAGCGCAGCCGGATGCGCTGGTGGAACTTCGTTGCGAAGTCGACCTTCACCTCGTTGCGCTTCACGGGCACGGACGGCGTGCGCCCGTGCGCATCCGGCCGCGGCGAGTCCGTCACGCGCCACCGCACAAAGATCGACCCGGCCGAGAACGGCACGCGCGTCACCTTCTCGATCGCAAGGCTCACCTCGAACTTCGCCTTGTTGAACACCATTGTTCCCGTAGCGAGCGTCCAATTGCGGTTTATTATCCCCCCCCCACTGCTGCTGTTGCTGCTATATATTGGGCCCAAAGTGGAAAACGCCCTGGTCACGGGATCCATCCCCACGGTGACGCCGAGATACGCCCAGCAGCGGCGGCAGCAGCGGGCAGCGAAAAAAAGGAGCAGCGCTGGGACGAGCGCGCCATAAAAATTATGGAAGAAGGATCGTCGCGGGCGGGGGTGGGGGCTAGGCGGCTAAAACCAAGTAGTATGTCTCAAAACGCAGTATTTACGGCGCACTAGAGCTGCACTGTGCTGTTCTTAGCTGCGCCGCATACCATGCGCAAACCCCACAAATAACATTTCTTGTCTGTCGTCATGCGTGGGCCGTGGGCCTGCGGGCAAGTGGGACCCTGGGTGATAGGGTCGAGTGGGTGGGAAGTAAACAAGCTGACAAACGCAGAATCAGTCCCCGGCGCCCGACAGGGCAGTGCATGATGATTAGCGCTGGGCTGTGTTGCGAACGAGCCAGGTTGCGGCCGGCTCGCAACCAAGTCCATTTTGCCAGCATGCGCGCAGACACGAGCTCGGGTTTTTTTGATTCAGCGTTCCCCGCTAGGGTACGCGGACCCTGGGGCTCGAAAGAACGACCTTATTTCTATTCTATAACCGCTTTATTACTCCTGACCTAAGAACCGATCTCTACCCTCTCCTCCTCCCCTCCCCTCCTCCTCCCCCATCCGGCCTAAGGCCCAACGGGCGGCAACAACCTCGCCACAACGGACCCGGTAATTTGATTTAAAGCACTGGCCCCCCTAAATAAACCTTAATTCCGCGGGCCCTCGGCCAGCCTGCCGCGGGCCCGCATTTATTACTCTGCGCGCGCCCACTTCAGTTGACAAAAGCTGTAATTGGGCACGGGTTGCGCCTGCCCTATTTTGAAGCGTCTTAGCGCTTGGACTCACTCACCCTCGGAGTCAGACCAGCTACGTACGCATCATGGACCCGCGAGCGCCCTACGCCATGGACCGGGCGCCTGCGTACGGCGAGCCGTACGGCAATTTGGGCGGTCCCGGTGCCCCTGGCGGCAAGCGCGGCTCCGAAGCCGACCACGCGGCAGCCCAGAAGCACATCCGCACCGACGGGCCGCCTGCACCCGGCGGAGTGCCTCAAAACGGCCACGACGATTCGCATGCACAAGGTAGGAGTGCTGAGGGCCCCCTGCCGAGCTCGGTGGGCTCGGCAGGTTCCGTCAGTGCACTAAGTGCGCCAAGTGCGCCCAGTGCGCGCAGCGCGCGGGAGCGGGACTCCGCATGGGCAGCGCCGGCGGGCGAATCGGCGCTGTCTGGTGATGTTAATGGCGCGCGCGAGTCTCCACAAGTGGCCCAGATCCGCTCGGACCAGACGCAGCTGTCGGCCGCATCGCAAGCCGCATCACAAGCCGCATCACAAGCCGCGCCGCAGTCTGTATCGCAGTCTGTAGCGCAGGCAGCGTCACAGGCCGGGCCTCAGTCTGTACCTCAGGGCGCACCTCAGGCCGCACCGCAGGCCGGGCCTCAGGGGGCACCGCAGTCTGCACCTCAAGGTGTACCTCAAGGTGTACCTCAAGGTGTACCTCAGGCGGCGCCCTCTGCTGCGTACGTTCCATCTCCGCCGACCCAGAACGGCTCGGAATGGGCCGCGAACGTAAAAGTAGAGGCCACGCCGGACTTGCCGCCTAAGACCGAGCCCGAGCCCGAGCCCGAGCTTGGGCTTGCAGCCCAGCCCGAGCCAAAGCTCGAGGAGAAGTTCGAGCACGCCGTGGTCGTGCCCAAACGCGCGCCGCAGCTGCAGTTCTACGGCAAGAAAACCGGGATCTCGTACGACGTGCGCATGCGCTACCACTCGCGGCTCGTCACGGAGCCCATTTCCTACATCGACCCGCATCCAGAGGACCCGCGCCGCACATTCAGAATATATAGGTCCATTGCCGAGGCCGGCCTCATCGAGGACGAGACGCTGCAGGGCGGCGAGCAGCTCGGCGACCTCATGCAGAAGCTGCCCACGCGCGAGGCCACGAGCGACGAGCTCGGCCTCGTGCATAGCGAGGAGCACCTGCGCTTCATCGCCTCGACCGAGCAGATGAGCGCCGAGAGCCTCAATTTCTGGACTGAGAAGGGCGACTCCATCTACCTCAACAACGACAGCTACGAGGCGGCGCGGCTCAGCGTCGGCGGCGCCATCGAGGCCTGCCGCGGCGTCATCGAGGGCGCCGTCAAAAACGCCTTGGCTGTCATCCGCCCGCCGGGACACCACGCCGAGCCCGAGTCGCCGAGCGGCTTCTGCCTGTTCTCTAATGTGGCCGTCGCGTCGCAGGTAATGCTGCGCGACTACCCGGACCGCGTGCGCAAAATCCTCATCTTCGACTGGGACGTCCACCACGGAAACGGCACGCAGCGTGCGTTCCTTAATGACGACCGCGTCCTCTACGTGAGCATACACCGCTACGACGATGGCCAGTTCTACCCGGGCACGAAGTTCGGCGGCGCCGACGTGGTTGGCGAGGGCAAAGGCGAGGGCTTCTCCGTGAACATTCCCTGGTCTTGCGGCGGTATGGGCGATGGCGACTACATCACGGCGTTCCACAAGATCATCATGCCCATAGCCGGCGAGTTCGACCCGGACCTCGTCATTGTAAGTGCTGGGTTCGATGCCGCAGAAAAAGACCCCATCGGCGGCTGCCATGTGTCGCCTATGGGGTACCAGCACATGCTGCACATGCTTATGTCGCTGGCGAACGGCAAAGTTGTGGTTGCCCTCGAGGGCGGCTACAACCTCGACGCCATTTCGCGCTCGGCCCTCGCCATCACAAAGGTGCTGCTCGGCGACCCGCCGGGCCATCTCACGAGCTCGCTTGCATCAGATGCGGCCCTCAGAGTATTTGCCGAGGTCCAGTCTATTCAGTCTCGATTTTGGAAGAGCATGGGACCCCCGACGATCAAGTACGAGCCCGAGATCGAGGCCTACAACCAGCAGCAGTTGAAGCAGAGCGAGGAGGCGGAGCAGTCGCGCGAGCAGCCCGAGGAGAAGGGCCGCAAGCCGAGGTCCGTGACGACGATTGAAGCGCCGCCGCCGCTGCCGGCCGACAGTGTTGGCGGCGCTGAAAAGGACGACTCAGAAATACCGGTGCTGCAGTCCCTGCTCACGGTCGTGAGGGGCTACGAGACGCAGCAGCTTGGGCGCAAGTACGGGCTGGCGCGGCTGCCGCTGCTGCGCGCATTGAAGCAAGATACCTACGAAAACGAGATTCTGTCTACGCCCGACGTGTTTACAAAGGACAAGGTCCTGCTCATGTTCTATGGGCCGTCGCTCGTGTGGGCGCACCGCGACCCCATAACCGGCCGCATCCGGCCCGACGAATCCGTCGTGGCGAACCCGGCCAGTGAGTACATTCGCTGGGCGATCCAGCACGGCTATGCCGTGCTCGACATCTTTCTGTCGCCGCTTGAGTCCATGTCGCCGTCGAAGTTTGTGCCGCGGTTTTGTGAAAACACGATTAGATTCATGCGCGCGCACAGCATTGTGATTCTGGGCGCGGGCCAGGCATACAGCTACGCGATCCAGACGGCGGCGCACCGCGACCTGCGCGACCGACTGCGCGCGTTTGTGAGCTTTTTGGGCCCCGAGGACACGCTGCGGCAGTTCCCCACGAGCTCGGACGAGGCCGCCGTGCGCCGCTTCCACAACCACTCGCTCATTCTCATGTCGTGCAAGCACGCGACGTGGCAGCAGAAGTACGCGCGCAAGAAGTGCGGGCGGCTCGTGAAGGCGCCGGGCGAGAACCTGTACGCCGTCATGCGGCAAAGCTTCGGCGAGGCCACCGAGTACATTGAAGCCGAGGAGCTCGATGATGAAGAAAGCGAGGAGGAAAGCTCTGGCGAGTGAGCTCCGAGAAATCCGTGAGCGCCATGAACTCGCGGCTAATGAAACGCTGTATAAGTACTACCTACTTTGTTTATAATGTATACATTTTCTACACATCTAGACAGGTTCTTGCTATGCTATGCTATGCTTGCTTTGCTGTGCTTTGCTTGCTATGCTGGCGCGCCTGTTGCGGCAGTTGCGGCAGTTGCGGCAGTTGCGGCGGCCGGCGCGCCGCGCACTAATGTGGGAAACGGGCGCGTGCCGCTCAGCATTATGAGCTGAAGATCGTGGTGGATGTATCCCTTGACTTTGCCTTCGAATATGAGCTGCGCGACGTAGAACTCCGCATCTTCAGACGCGGCAGTCTCAGACGCGGGGGCATCTTCAGACGCGGGGGCATCTTCAGAAGCGGCGGCATCTTCAGAAGCGGCGGCGGTCTCAGACGCGGGAGTCTCGGATTCTGGTGTGGTGGTGGACAGGCTATGAGCACAGCGCAGCGCCGCCGCAAACGCTGCCACCTCGAGCCGGCGAGGCTTGCCCGTTATTAGCCACGTCCGTCGCAGCAGATTCAGCGTTGCGCGCGGGACCATGGACTCGAACGCGAGCAGCACACGCTGGCGCACAAGCACGGACCGGTGCGTTTTGATCTCGCGGCGCAGAGCGGCCACGTTGCCCTGGCGGCAGCTTGTGATCGCCTCGCGGTACAAAAGCGCGAGTTTGGGCAGCCGTTCCCATAAGTCGGCCGTCGGCGCGCGGTTTTGGGCCAAGAACTTGGCTGGGATATGGAAGGCCATAATATGCTCGAACTCGGAGGCCTTCAATTCCTTGCTCACGGCAATGGCCTCGTCGAAGCACGCCGCCGCATCTGCGTACTTCTGCTTTGTGAACAGGAGCAGGCCCTGGTGGAAAAGGAAGACGAGCTGCGTGTGCCAGCGCGCGTCGTTGAGCGGCGGAATGCTCGTGCGGTACTGCGCAATGGCCTGCAGGATGCCCTCGGCCAGCGAGTAGGCGCGCATGCGCACGTACAAAATGAGCAAACACACGGCCACGGCGTAGCACTCGCGCGTGCGGCCGCGCTGCGGCTCCTCGCCGGCAAAGTCGCTGACGGTGATGCGGAACGCCTGGCGCGCGGCCGCGGCCGCGTCGTCGTAAAGCCCGCGCGCGTTCTCCGCTACGCACTCGCGCGTTAGCACCTGGCAGTTGCGCCGCAGCAGCGTAGCCGCCCAGAGCGGTTCGTTCGCCGCAACGCGCGTCAGCGCCTTCACGTACGCGACAAGCAAGGGCAGCCGCTCCTTCCGCGGCTCTGATCTGCTCGCCTCGTAGCGCAGAAACGCCGCAAGCGCGTCCCTCCACTCTACTGGCGCGCTCTGCACGGCGCCGGCAATGAGCGACTCGGCCTCGGGCGGCGCGAGGCGCAGCGACGGGTTTCCGACCACAAGCGAGTCGCCCGCAAGCGGCTCGCGCTTGTTCAACGCCGCAATGACCTTCTGCAGCATCGAGCCAGCGATTGCAGACCGCCGGTTTGAGGTCGATCAAGCTATAAAGCTCGGTTTGGCTGGGCGCGCGATACTGCCAGCGCGCTGAAGGAGTGGTAGCACACCACACCCGAACTCGAGGGTGGTTTTTCACATTTTGTTGTATTTATGTTGTATTTATATTTATATTTGCTAGTTGTGATTGGCATTGCTGTGGGTTATCGCAATTGCTGTTGTGACTGCACTGCAGCGGCTGTTTAGGCAATCGAATGTCAGGTATGTTAGGCAGTTTGTTAGACGACATGCATATATTTATTCACTAGCCGCGGCTGGAATCACAATTACGTGCGTAACGGTTTAGCATAGCATATTTACTGGCGGCAGTTCCGTCGTTGTTGCGCATTTCGTTACAAAATATATATACGAGTTCGGCCGGCTGTGAACACATCTGCAGCTTCTTCTTCAGCAGCGCTTGCCGTTTTTTTTCTTTTTTTGGTTAGTTAGTTAGTTCTTGAGAACGGCCGATGCATCCCAAAAAACGGCCGTGCCGGACCCGGGCCGCGACTCGATGAGCGCGCTGGCCGGCGCCTCGGGGTGCGACTTCTGGTAGTACTCGCGCTCAATGGCCTGCCGCACGGCGGCGGCCTTGCTGCGCAGCACGAGGTGCACCGTGCACCCGCCCCAGCCAGCGCCCGTCACGCGCGACCCCAGCGCGCCCGCGGACCGCGCAATGCGGCACAGCCGGTCGCAGTCCGGGTGCGAGTTCTCGTACAGCGACTCGGCGCTGTCCTGCGACGCATTCATGAGGCGCCCGAGCTCGACCGCGTCGCCGGCGGCCATGGCCTCGACAAACTGCAGCACTCGCAGCGTCTCTTCATAAACATGCAAGGCGCGCTGCTGCAGCTTCAGCCGCTCGAACCGCACGGGGAACCGTGTCATGTACGCGGAGCGCAGCTGCGCCGTGTCGATGTCCAGCTCCGCGCACACCTGCGCCTCCGTGTAGGGCTCGGCATTGAGGTGCTGCTTCACTTCAGCGATCATTTTCCCCAAGTTGCTTGGCGTTACGGCGCCGAACCGCGCCTCGAGCACGCCGTGCAGAGTGCCGGCGTCCAGGTTGCCGTCGCTGGGGATGGTGAGGCCCAGCCTTCGCGCGAGGACGCGGGCCGCGAGCGTGACCTCGACGACGCGCAGGTTGTAGTGCACGGGCGCCGACGTGAGCTTCTCGGACACGACGAGCGAGTTCGCAATCAGGAACACGAGCGGGTCCTCGCTCACGGGGAACTGCAACGGCTTGGCCTGCAAGTCGGGCCTGAAGGACACGAGCAGCGCGTGGTCCTTCTCGCCGAACACGCTCGCGGCCTGGTCGAGGCCGCCGCTGTTCACGCCGACCAGCTGCTCGCAGGTCGCGCTCAGCTTTGTGAGCTCTTGCTTGCCGATGGGAAGCGAGCCGCGGGGCGAGTGGGCGAGGATCGTGACGAGGCACGCCGAGACGACGAAGGCGGCGCTCGAGCTGAGGCCGCCGCCGGCCGGCACGTTGCCGGACACGACGACGCGCAGGCCGTACGGCTCGGCAATGCGGCAATGCTTCAGCGCCGTGATCCAGCCGCACTTGAAGTAGTTGTACCAGCCCTCGGAGTCGATGCGCGCGTCGGCGCTGGCCGCGAACTCGTGCGGCGGGAACCGCGGGTCCGTGTTCAGGACCTCGACGACGCGGCGCGCCGGGTCCGGCGCGGCCACGACCTGCACGGCCATGATCACATCGAACGAGATCGCTGCGGGCAGGCACGGGAACAGCGAGTAGTCGACGTGGTCGCCAATGATGTTCACGCGGCCGGGCGAGCGCACAACGAAGTCCGGCTTCGCGCCGAAGTTCGCCGCAAACACGGACCCGATCTCGTGGTAGCGCTTCTCGGCGCTGGCCACATCAAAGTACACGTCCTCGAGCTTCTGCGCCTGCATTCGGAATGCTAAGCGGGTGGTGGTGGTGGTGTGGAGAAATCCAGGCGTGGAGAAACCCAGGCGTGGAGAAACCCAGGGCGCGCGGGTTAACGGGCGCGCGGGTTAACGGCAGGCAGGCAGGGTCGACAGCAGCCCCTGGGGCAAGGGCTACAATGCAGGTAGGCAGGCAGGCAGGCAGCTAGGCCGGGGTAAATATCAGTCGGTCTGGTTACGACAGAGTGGTTACGACAGAGTGGTAACGTTGGGGGATTACAGCTCCTCGAAGTGGTTGCGCCGGGCTAGCCGGTTCGGGACCTGACTAGCGGTTACTTCGGCCCGCTTCGCCTCGTGCTGTACGGGCAGCAGGCCAGGCTGCGGCGTGCATTGCACGGTCAATGCGGCAAACTCGCCCTTATGCGTAACGATCTCGAGCGCGAGCTGCTTCAGATCCGCGTGCTGCGACGTGTACGCAGCCTGCTGCAGCGCGTCCGCCCACGCGCACATATCCTCGCCGTCCTCGCCGGCAACGGCCAGGTTCACAAGCAGCTTGCGCAGCGCGGCCGCCGTCGCCGCGTCCATCGTGCTCGCGGCGGGGCTGCCCAGCGTGTGCCGCAGGCGCCACAGCAGCTGCGCCTGCTTCGCGAACGCAAGACCGTCCTGCGTCGACACAAGCGCGCCGGCAATGAGCAGCGACCGCCGGTCGAGCTGTAAACTGTCGGGCAGCGTCGCGCACTCGCGCGCGAGCGCGCGCGCCGCGTCGCCGTTGTTGCGCAGACAAATGCCGAGCACGCGGCCGGCCTGGTCGTTGCGCTCGTTCGCGGGGTCCACAAACGCCGCCAGCAGCGCCGGCCCGTACTCGCGCGCAATGTCCGCGCCGTCGTCGAAGCCGGACGCCTTCTCCTCGAGCGCGTCTAAATCAACCGCGCTCAAATCCACACTCGGCGCCGGCACAAGATCCGCACCCACCTCGGCGCCGCCAGCACTGGCGCTACCACCAGCCGGAATGCGGGCCCAGCGCCCGCCCTCGCTCATATCCATTCTGATCTCGAGCCCGCCAGGAATAGCGACGTTCTCGGGCACAAACTGCCACTCTGTTGTGGGCACAAACTCGAGCTCGTGGATTGCTGCTGCCAGGGACACACTCGCCGCCGTAAAGAACCGCGCAATGCGCATTTATTTCTCGTCCTGGCAAAGTGCGGTGTCTTTTCGCCAGCTACGCCGCCGCGGCCCTAACCTCCTTCTTCTTCTTCCTCCTCATGCTCAGTTTAGTTTAGTTTAGTTTACTATTATTCATTTAATTTAAGCTCGCACCTTGCGACATAGTAGCGAGGAGTAATAACTGAATTACCCATTGAAAAAAAAAAGAATTATGAACGGTTGACTGCACGCTGTTCAATGCCAAAACAAGCACCGAATCGGGGTGGGTGATAACAAAAAAATGATCGAACCCAGGATCGAACTGGGGACCTCCAGTGATCTAACTCAGCGAGTGATGTTAGACTAGCGCCATAACCAACTAGACCATTCGACCGATTTCTGCTAGCTTCCAGGCATGCGCCGACCTAATGGGCTCGCGAGCCTACATGTATCGTTATCAGTTTGAAACAAGCAAAGATAGGCGAGGCGAGGGGAGGGCGAACGGCAGCATAATTTCGGGCTGGCGCGCCGCTCTAAACTACGATGCTAAATCGCCCCTAAACGGCGGCGGGCCTTGTGCGTGACGAGCCGTCGCCGAATATGTGGTTTGAGTGTTTCGCTCGCATTTGGGCAGCTCCTTATTGGCTCGTATCAAGCGACGCCCTTCCCCACATGCATTACAGATACCAAGAAAAATTCACGTCGCCGCGGAGGGGCCACTACAGTAACGGCCAGCTTTGCCGCAGCACGAAATAACTAAGGAAAAAAGAATACGAAGAAACAACCACGTCCGCGAATCAAAGCGTACATTTTTTTTTTTTTTTGTGTGGTATTGCTAGGGCGCTGATGGGCGGTCGTGTGCCGAAACGCGCGCCCAGCACAATTATCTTTTTCGGGTAAGGGCGTGCGCATGTGTACCGACGGCTGTGCTTGCACTCGCGGCGCTAGAAGACTCGAGCGACGGAGCGATACCCGCGCGCGGTGCTGAGGCATGCGCGGCCCGCACCCAACCGACTTACTCGCGGCCCCGCGCCGGCATGCATAGTGGCGGTGGCGGTGGCGGTTATCGCCGCCTGTCACATGCACGTGATGCGAAACGGGGCGGCGACGAGCATTTTCTCAATTTTTCTCTGCTTATGCGCACCCCGGGATTAAGAGGCCCGGGTTGGTCACCCATCCCCTTAACAGCATTTTTTTCACTTCCTTACGTTCTTCCTTATAAACCCATCCCCCACCGTTTAGGGAAGAAATTCAACCAAAAAAACAGGATTGTTTATCCCTTGTTATGAGCGCAAATGAATTGAACACTACGACCCCGCAGTCCACGGGTGCCCCTAAGAGATACGTGCCTCCGCACCGCGTGAACATGCCGGTCCAGACGCAGTCTGCCCCGCGCCCGGCCAGAACCACGAACTGGGGCCAGGACACGGCGCCGCGCCGCGGTGGCGGCTTCGGCGGCCGCCCTCGCCGAGGCCACCAGACGCCTCACGGCCGCGCCGCGGGCCACCACACCGGCTCCGAGCATGTGCCTGGCCCCCGCGACCAGGGCCTCGAGTCGACGCTCTTCGGTACGAAGGACGACTACGCCTTCCAGGCCACCGGTATCAACTTCGACAACTACGACGAGATTCCTGTCGAGGCCAGCGGTGACAACGTGCCCGAGCCGGTCACAAAGTTCGAGTCGCCACCCCTCGAGAAGCATTTGCTCACAAACATCGAGCTCGCGCGCTACACGCGCCCAACCCCCGTCCAGAAGTACTCCATTCCCATCGTCGCTGACAAGCGCGACCTTATGGCCTGTGCCCAGACGGGTTCCGGTAAGACGGGTGGCTTCCTGTTCCCCATCCTGAGCGAGATGTTCCTTACCGGACCGGCTCCGGAGCCGCCCTCGGCCGCTAGCGGGCCCATGCGTTTCCAGGCCCACAAGGCCCACCCGCAGGCCCTCATTCTGGCTCCCACGCGTGAGCTCGTGAGCCAAATTTATGACGAGGCTCAGAAGTTCACCTACCGCTCGTGGGTGCGCCCCGCCGTCGTGTACGGTGGTGCCGATGTGCGCTCGCAGCTCGAGCAGCTGCGCGGCGGCTGCGACCTGCTGATGGCCACGCCGGGCCGTCTCGCTGACCTGCTGGAGCGCGGCAACATCTCCCTGTCCAAGATTAAGTACCTCGTGCTTGACGAGGCCGACCGTATGTTGGATATGGGTTTCGAGCCCCAGATTCGCCGCATTGTGGAGGGCGAGGACATGCCTGGTGTTGAGGACCGCCAGACGCTCATGTTCTCGGCCACGTTCCCGCGCGAGATCCAGGAGCTTGCTTCCGACTTCTTGGCTGACTACATCTTCTTGTCGGTTGGCCGCGTCGGTTCCACTTCGGAGAACATCACGCAGCAAATCGTGTATGTTGAGGAGGAGCACAAGAAGACGACCTTGCTCGACTTGCTCACCACGACCACGGACGGCCTGATTCTTGTCTTCGTCGAGACGAAGCGTAATGCCGACAACCTGTGCTGGTTCCTGATCAACTCGAACATCTCTGCCACGTCGATCCACGGTGACCGTACGCAGCAGGAGCGTGAGTACGCCTTGAAGGCGTTCCGCTCTGGCGAGGCCCCGATCATGGTCGCGACGGCCGTTGCTGCCCGTGGTCTTGATATCCCGAACGTCACGCACGTCATCAACTACGACCTGCCGAACGACATCGACGACTACGTGCACCGTATCGGCCGTACTGGCCGTGCCGGTAACACGGGTGTTGCCACGGCGTTCTTCAACCGCAACAACCGCGGTGTTGCTCGCGACCTCATCTCGATTCTGAAGGAGGCGAACCAGGACGTTCCTGACTTCCTCGAGACGGTGTCTCGCGAGTCGTCGTTCGGCCGCGGAGGCGGCCGTGGCGGTGGCCGCGGCGGCCGCGGTGGCAGCAGCACGCGTGACTGGCGTAAGCCTGGCGGAGGCGGCTTTGTTGGCAGCTCCGCTGGTGGCAGTGGCTACGGTGGTGGCTACGGCGGCGGCTACGGCGGCGGCGGTGGCTACGGCGGTGGCTACGGTGGTGGCGGCTACGGCGGCAGCGGCTGGTAAATGTACTACCGGCTGCGCCTTTGTTTCCCCAAAGCCGTTGTTCTTGTTGTTACTAGCCACAGCAAGCAGCAGTTAGTATACTACTAAGGGGTAGTATACGAGTGTTTTTTTAAAAAAACAAAAAAAACAAAAAAAGCACTCCCACAATCCCTTCAATCTGACACATTTTTTTCCCACGAAGTTTGGAGAGAAGAAGAGAAAGTAGTCAGGAGATGTCTCCTCGCAGATCCAGACCAGACCAGTAAAAAAGAATGTGCCTTTAGGCGCCTAATGTGCATCATGGGCGGCGCAGAGTTCCGAGAACAGTGACCGCAGCGCTCTTCGAGCCGCTTATTTATTCTTCCTACTTGCTGAAGTTATGAAATTTGCATGTGGGCGCCTAGATATAGAACCCAGCTATGTGATCTTCTATGTATTTCGTTATAACTAATTGAATTTGTTGAATTAGCGAGCAACACGGCGGCGTGAGCCTTGAGCCTTGAGCTTTGAGCTTTGAGCCTTCGTGTGTTGTTCGTAGTAAGTGAAGGAACCAAAGATCGTTTATGCGTGAGATGATAATACTAATAATGATATACATAACTGGAGACCGCCCATCCACCCGCGTCTCACGCGCGTCCTACCTGCGTCTCACATGCGTCTATGTGGGTGAGTAACACCTGTTTGTGGGCAACGCGGTTGTGGGTTACCCGCGTTCGTGGCAGGCGTTTGTGGGCAACACGCGCGTTCGTGCGTAGGTGGCGGGCGCTCTGATGCTGGATCCAGTTAGGACGAGATTGCGCGACTTAACCGTCCTACCGTTTTTTCTTTCTTTATTTATTTATCTTTCTTTTTTTAGAAGCATCTAATCTGTTGTCTTATGCGGGACACATTGCGCCACGCATGAGCCGCGCGCATATCAGCGATTGCCGGCGATTATTACTACTGAAGATTAGTTTAGGGCGGCGCTCCACTGGGCCATGTTTCAAGAATATGCGTTTCACGCTTGAATTGAATTGAGTCGCAGGCGCATGTTTTAGCATGGCGTACTGGCCATTGTAGGAGTTTATACATTATATTTTGGGCTGGGGAGGGCAGCAGATCTCGAACGATTTTTGCTGCGCCGCCGAGCATTGCATCGCCAACTTTTTTTTCATTATCGTTGTTTCCATGCATCATCATTATCACAACATAAGAAAAAAAAATTTTAAAAAGCTGGTTTGTTGCATTAATCCGAAGCTGTGTTTTATTTAGAACTGCTAGTGTTCCGTTCTGGGAACGGCCGATCTAAATATAGATTTTATTTGCACGGTGCAGCACGAGCACGAGCAGGCGCTGCGGCCCGAACGAACGGACGTGGTTCTACTTGCCGTGCTTGCGGGAGCCCAAGCCAGCGCTTTGCCCGTGCATTTTTTGTAACCCGCCTCGTGACAGGAATGTTCAGCTCATCGAGCGCAGGGGACGCGCCGAGCATCGCGCAGTTCCCCTTTGGGCTGCAGGTTCGCGCGGTGCCTGGCCGTTTTCCGGGTCGACCCCTCGCTATATGCAGGCGTCGCGAGGTTAGCCCGGCTCAGCTCAGCATCACATGACGCCGGGTGACTGCTTGGTCGCGCACAGCCCACCCGGAAGCGAAAGGGTTACCGCACGACGGGCCCCTATCAGAGTTCGAGCAATATCAGTCACGCAAACCGCATTCAGATTGTTGCCAGAGCGAGGCTGTGGAAAAAGCCGATTGCTTGCGGGGTCGATCCGGTCTAAGCATTAAAATAGTATTACATCCGTTACTGTGTATCGATAGCTTGGTGATGCCGCGGCGCCGGGGCGCTGCTACGCGTAGCGCCTCCGCATTCCGGACGCCGCCCTTCCGTGCGCCGCCGCCTCGCGCGCAGTATCGCTTCGCGCGGGTTTTTTTCGAACTCCACAGCGGGATCACGTCCGCGGCATGGCTCTTAATCACGCATGCGCTCTTAATCATTAGCCAACACGCGACAGACGCGTCCGAAAAGGGTAAGTGGTTGGTGACCCTGATCGCCAATTCTGTGCCGTGCTTCGCGCGCGAATCCAGGGGGGCAAAGGCCCTACGGGTGTGCGTGGCACTGCGGGCGCGCCGGCGGCGTGGCCGCACCATCGGGAGCTATGCCATTGCACAAGCCGGCGGATTTTTGGCCGGCTTGCGCTCGCCTGAAACCGGTCCGCAAGGAAGCTTTACGTGCACGGCCAGCCCCGGTGCACCTGACACGCCGAGCCCCCGGATAAACCTAACCTGCATACATGACATAAGTGATGAAAATTTTATCACGCGATGCAGGGGCTCAGTGGCGCCGTGTATATAAAGTAGGCGAGTCCGCCTCAGATGGATTTGGTTTGTACACACACACATCTATTCAAATGCAGTTCTCTGTTGTTGCTCTGTCTCTGCTCGCTGCCGCCCAGGCCAAGACGAAGAAGGTCTCTAACGGCACTGCTGTCGGTGCTTCGAACGGCACTGCCGCTGGCGCCGGTAACGGCACTGCTGCTGGCGCTGGCGGTGCCGGCAACTCCACTGGCGGTGCTGCCGGTGGCAACGGCACTGGCGCTGCTGGTGGCTCGTCTGCCTCTGGCTCCAAGTCGGGTGCCAACGCTGGCTCTGTCGCCTCTGTCGGCGTTGCCGCTGGCCTCGTTGGCGCTGCCGCCCTTCTGCTCTAAGCAGTTTAGGCGCCATGTGCTAGAAAAATCGTAATTCTCGCATCCGCATTCTATTTTTTATTTTTTTAATTCTGATCCTTTAAGGACCAACCCCTGGAAATAGGACTGGGTCTGATAAAACTCTCAATGTATTTTTTTTGAACTTTGACACTTTGACATTTCTAAGAATAAATTAAGGCTACTACTTCCTCGGACAGACTGTCGCGAGAAAAACTGTCGCGAACTGGCTCGTTCTGCCACTGGGTGGCAAAGGCTATCGTACAAAGACGCGTTGTGGCGCATCTAGATACGAGCTCCGGCATAAGGCATAACGCCTCGGCATAAAGCTCACGCAGAGCCTAAAGCGGAACGGCTGCACCGGGTAGGTTAGTTTAGTTTAGTTTAGTTTAATACCACGAAGCGGCGTAGCATGTGAAACGCTTATTATCGTGACACACTTGTAGTATCTAACTCTAACTTTAATGCTGTATCGAGGAGCACTATGCTGCTGTGCGGGAAAATAAACCGGCACGGAGCCGTGCGTGCGAGTCAGCAACTACGAAGCGAAAATTCTAGTCTAGTCATTTTGGTGGAGTGGGGGTGGGGTGGATGGATAAGCCTCTGCCGCAAACGGAAGCGGCCGCGCTGCAGAGCGTAATTGGGTTGCCGCAGCGGCGCAGGGGCGCAAGGAAGCGCCTGCGAACGCATGACCCGCGACGCGTGAGTTGCGTGAGTTGCGTGCGTTGCCGGCTCCTGAAGCGGCGCGATAGGTTAGAGCAAGAGACACACCCGGGGCTCCGTGCGCCCTTGAGCAACCCTGCTGCGGTCATCACGAGTAAATTGCGCAATGCGTAGATGGCTGCTCATTCATTGCGCAAGGACGCGCGTGCAACCAGCTCGGCCCGAGGACACGCGAGGCTATTCTGTGTATCAAGATCGCTTGCTTTAATTTAAGTTTAGTTTTCCAGTTTTTTTTTTTCTTTCTTTCTTAGCGGTAGTTTATCGATCGCAGCAGCATCGCCGCAACGCGCGCCTACGGCGGGTGCAGCAGGCGAGCGTGCAGGCGGGTGGGTGTTGCCCAGCGTGTGCCTCCTTTCTAGGCAGCACCCATCCCTTCTCCTGTGCTTGTTCTCCTTTCCTTTGGTGCCTGCTTTGCGTGCGGCAAGGGCAGCCCTCCCGCGCGCGAAAGGCAGCAGGAGCCGCAAGCTTCTCCGCTCACATAGTGCAGGAGAAGGGCACGTTAAGGCTCCACGGCACGTGCAGCCCATGAAGATGCGCGTCACCCTAGCCGCAAAGCAGATTACGGCGCTAAGAATAGCAAGATCGAGATATCAGTTAATCGGGGGAGCGAGCAGCTAAGAGCTTGGGTGCTGGCAGTCTAGCAGGGCATTGCGGCCCGTTTCGGCGGTAGTAGGACAGCCCAGTTGGAAGAGAGCAAGCAATTATGCGCTAATGCGCCATGTGGAGGCGAGCGGTGATCGGCCAAGCGCAGCGCTGAGCTTTCTAGAACCCGATTCGTGTTTGTAAACATCCGCATTGGGAATCCCAATCGCAACTTAGGTAAGTCCAAGCCCAGGCAACCCTGGCCCAGGGTCTCCTCCCGTCAGTAGTCAGAGTCATTGCCGGAAAGCATAAATAGCGGCGCCCGTCCCCTCCATACTGGTTCCTCTCTACCTTCAAACACTTTAAGAAATGCAGTCCTCTGTTGTTGTCCTTGCTCTCGCCGCCTCCGCCGCCGCCCAGAACTCTAGCTCTTCTGGCGGCAAGTCCGGTGCTGCCGCTCTTGCTCCCTCCAACGGTGCCATCACTGCCGTTGGTGTCGGTGCTGCCGTCGGTGTTGCCGCCCTTCTTCTCTAAGAAGCTGGCCCTTTAGCCAACACCCAGAGTCGCGCCCGACCGGGAAATTGATCTCTACACAATAATTTAACTTAAGTAAACTCGTTTGCTTCAGTGTACAATTTAGTTTTTCGCACTTGTGCTTTTTCTAGACCTTCTTTTTTACTAGTTGCAGTTGTAGTAGCAGCTGAGCTGTTCTCTCTGCGTTCAATTCAATTCCTCTTCATTCTTTAGTGCGGCGCCCGCTGCTGGTGCTGGTGCTGGTGCTGGTGCTGGTGCTGGTGCTGGTGCTGGTGCTACCGCTGTAGGCCGCCGCTGTAGGCTACGCTTTAGGCTGCCGCTGTAGGCTGCCGCTTTAGGCTGCCGCTCTAGTATCACCGTCTTGCACTCCAGGCCCATCACTCAAGCATTATTCTCAAAGGCGCGCCGATCTTCGGTCACGTTGCGTGCGTCGTGTTGCTGTCGAGGCCGTGACGGTACCCTCGACGTAACGCTATAGCGGCCCAGCGCCACATCCCCCCCATCGCGTGCAGTATAAATACATGTGCTGATCGGCCGCACCCCAACAAAAAAGTTTATCCCCTATTCGCAAAATGGCAGGAGGTCCGAAGAAAGTCGCATTGGCCGTGACGTCGTACTACGGCCCGCTCTACCCCGACGGGCAGAAGACCGGCGCATTCTACGTCGAGGTGCTGCACCCATTCGAGGCGTTCGAGAAGGCCGGGTTCAAGGTCGACATTGTGTCGGAGACGGGCTCGTTTGGCTGGGACGAGCACTCGCTGGCGTCGGACTTTGCGTCGGACGACGAGAAGGCGAAGCTCAAGTCCGGCTCGTTTGCCGACGCCGTGAAGAACGTGAAGAAGGCCGGCGAGCTCGACGCCAAGGACTACGGCATCTTCTTTGCCGCGGGCGGCCACGGCACCGTCTTCGACTTCGTCGACAAGTTCCCGGGCCTCTACAAGCTGGCCAGCGACATCTGGGCGAACACGGGCGTCGTGTCGGCCGTGTGCCACGGTCCGTGCCTGCTCACGGGCGTGAAGGACGGCTCGGAGCTCGTTGTGTCCGGCCGTAAGGTGACGGGCTTCCCCGACTCGGGCGAGGTCGCCATGCAGCTCGTGCCCACGCTCGAGAAGGACAACCTCGTGTTCACGGAGAAGCTGCTGAAGGAGCTCGGCGGCGTGTACGAGCCCGTGAACCCGCCGTTCGGGCCGAAGGTTGTTGTTGACGGACGCCTTGTCACGGGCGCGAACCCGGCCAGCGCGACGCCGACGGCCGAGGCGGCCATCAAGGTGTTTGGCAACTAGAATAGCACATTTTATATAGCGAATTGAATTGCATGATTGAACAACATTGAGAAGAAGGTTGGTGCTGCTCGGCGCGTTCGCCTGCGGGCCTCTTAATTGAGCTAAGTGGAGTGTATAATGGTTGTGTTGAGTAGGCAGCTACGAATTGACGATGTAGGATGGTTATGTATTCTTGAACGATGCCTATGAATGGTGCATCGCAGTAGGAGTGGCGCCTACGGTGATTCACACAGTGGTGCGTACGGTGATGCGTACAAATCAATAGGTCTTGAGCTCGTGCATTGTGACCGGCTACCTTTAGCGGTGGCTAATTGTACGTGGTTATTGAACGCTGCTTTCTAATTTTGTAACACAGCTCTCCGCAGCCTCGTTCAGTTCTCAGTGCATGTAACGCCTCGGGCCAAGGCCAGGCAGGCCCCACCCACCAAGGGCCCCACCCAACGACCGCGTTCCCACCCAACGACATTAGCACCGACGCGACGACGCGTTCTACCGCCGAGCTGCGCCGCCGCATACACAGATCGCATCTGGTCGTTAAGTATTTCAGCTAATTTTTATGTTCTTTTGAGCCGCGCACGGCGCCGTTCGCCTACGTACGGCCGTACTAATAACTCGTTAAATATTAATGCTTAGTGCACCTCGCTCTTCTGGCCGACCTCGAAGGTGACCTGCTTGCCCGTGAGCTTGCTGTAGACAGCCTGGAACGAGTCGATCTTGTAGTCGACCGACGTGTAGTCCTTGGGGTCGAGGTACACCTTGTGCAGCTTGTTGCCGCCGACCTGGTAGCGGCAGCGCTTGCCAATGATGTCCGTCGGGTACACAAGGTCCTCAAGCATGGCGTCGTGCACAGCAGTCAGCGTGCGGCTGCGGGGGCGCTTCTGCGACTGCATGGCGCGCTTGCGGCCGGGCTTGGGCAGCATCGTGCGCTGGCCGAGGATGATGATGTGGCGGTCCGCGAACTTCTTCTCAAGCTCACGCACAAGACGCTGCTGCTTCGCCTGGCCCTTGTGAAGAGCGCGCAGGTGCGGCACCGGCACGAAAATAACAATGGCAGCCTTGCCCTGGCCCGTGGTGATCTCGCGCGCAGACTTGAACTGCAGCGCGCGGATGTCGGCCTTCAGGTCGCTCGTGTTCTCGAGCTCAACCAGAGCCTGAGCAATCTTCAGCTCAAGATCGCTTGGGTCGGAATTAAGAATCTTGTTCGCAGCAGACATCGTGATGGGGTGCGAAAGTCTCGGGCGGAACTTTTTGGCACGCTTTCGCTGGATCGCTCGGCCGCCTAGGGTCGGTGTGTCAGCCTCACAAAGTCCCAAAGACGTGAGTGGGGTGCCCTAGAAGCTTTTCAACCTGATGATGTAATGCCCGAAGCCCTAACTAATTATGGGCCAAGAGCCGGAGGCAGGCCAAACCTAAGCTGCTGCCTCACAGGCTGCCCCACAGGCTGCAAGCTGCTACAAGCTGCTACAAGCTGCCACAGGCTGATGCAAGCTGATGCAAGCTGCCGCGAATTGTTGATGCGGATTGCGGCTTCAATCAAACTATGTTTTTTAGCAAAAAAATGTCCATAATTATTTTTCTAGAGCAAGACGCGAAGCAATACTTAAAGTAACACTTCAACCTGGCTAGCTGAATAGTCGGCTGGCATATCGCTATGCTTGTGCTATCATGCTTCACACGCTCCACCATCCTAGCAGCCAGCCCACTTCGTTCCTGCCTTTTTTAATTGTATATTTCTTCTCCGAAATGCATGATGATAATGTTCGTATTAAGACTGTAGAGGATGTTAAATTAGATAGCCAGTAACATTTTCGTGGGTCTAGTGCTGTGAGGAGACCATGAGAGGTGCCTCTATTGGTCCTAAATAAGAGCCGCCAGTGCGAGCAGAGCAGAGCCCAGACCCACGTTCGGAGCCGTAACAATGGCTGCGTTCTTCTTCTTCTTGCCGCTGCTGCTCGACTTGGAGCCGCTCGACGTGCTGCTGGCACTGCCAGCGGCGGCGGCGCCGGCCGCATTGGCCGAGCCGGAGGATGAAGCCGAGGCAGAAGACGATGACGACGACGACGCTGAAGAGGATGATGACGATGAAGATGAGGATGACGACGACGACGACGACGAAGTTGAGGTCGACGAGTCCGAGGAAGACGACGACGAGCTCGCGTTCGGATTGTCCAAGTTCGAGCCGGCCTGCGTATCCGGGCCATCGAGACCCAGACCCTTGCCAGCACCGTTCTTGAGGTAGCGTCGCGCATAGCTCGGCATCTGCGGCACGGGCGTGTCCGGCTCGACCTCCCACTTGCCCTCCTCGAACGGCGGGCACTGCTCGGGCTGGCGCGACGTCGAGGCTCCGGCAGAGCCCGTCGGGTTCGGCGCCTTCGCCAGCGCAGACTGCAGGTTCGTGAAGTCCTGGCGCGGCGACACGCTGTCGCCGTTGATGTCGACAAGGCCGTAGTTGTTCGCCTCGTTCGAGTACTCGTACACAAGGCCGCCCGAGTACACGGAAGACATGTCCGTCGAGTAAAGGCTCGAGACCTCCGGGAACGTGCGCGGCTGGATCTTGTTGCAGCCGTACTCGGAAAGGAAGACCGGGATCGAGTAGTTCTTGTAGTTCTGCACGTTCTGGGCCCAGCCAGAGATCTGGAACGACGACGCAGCACCGCACCACGAGTAGTCGTTGAACCCGAACATGTCAATGCGCTCCGTCTCGTTCGAGCCGCAGTTCAGATAGCACATCTGCTCCCAGCGGTTCTGCGAGATGTCGGCCGCACTGTAGCCAACCGGAATCGTGCGGTTTGCCTGCGCCTTGATGTACGCCTTCATGTCGCGCACAACCGCCTTGATGTACGGCGCCGCCTCCGTCGTGTTGTCGCTGTTGATGACCTCGTTCGCAGCAAAGAACCCAAGCGTGTTCGGGTAGCTCTTGAACGAGTCGATTGTGGCAAAAATGTGCTGCAGGTACCCACTGTTGTAGGACGCCTGCAGCGTCTGGTTGTTCAGCCGGTTAAGACTCTGCTTCGGCGTGTTCACGTCGAGCAGCAGATAGATGCCGGCGTCCTCGAGCGCCTGCATGCACTCGTCATGGTCAGCGCTGTTGTCCACAGTGTACACGCGGATCGTGTTCAGCCCCAATTCCGAGAAGTACTTCACGTCGCGCTTGCAGGTGTCCGCATCAGCCAGCGGGTCCGATGCGTTCGAGCTGCCGCCGGGCTGGTAGTCGACGCCGCGGATGTAGAACCGCGAGTCGCTGCCGTTGTAGAAGGCGTTGCCATTAATCGTCACGGGCGAAAGCGAGGCCGAGGCCAGAGCCAACGAGAGCGCTCCCGAAACAAGACCAATCATAACGAGCGGATCAAATCTGTGCAAGCGGCAACGCTTTCTGGCAAAAATGGTGCGCACCTCCGCCGTATATGTTTAGATCTCGCCCAGCGGCGCACGTGAACAAAGTTGTTTAGGGAGGCGCCATTGGTATGCAGACCCGCGACCTGCTGCGGCATGTGCATATCATGCACCTCGCACTGATCCTACCCTTGCCCGCCGACGGACTTTCTATGTAGAGACTCCACTTATGAAACAGTTGCCTATATTACGCATTAAGTGCTGGGGACTGGCGGGAAATCTCAGCTAAGTACATTATTAAGACGAGCCGCGTATCTGGGGTCCACTTGCAGGCTTAGTGGCCTCCCGCACTGTCGACATCGTGCCGTTCGTGCGATGAGCCCCAGAGGAATTCGGCAAGGCTTATGTTAGTCACCCTACTTCCACGCACCACCCATCCTCCCCTGCCTAGCCCTGGCCTCCGCATTCAACTAAATTAAATGACACTGGTCTTGGATCATGGGCGGGGGAGGGTTATGATGAGCCTGCCCCTGCCGCCGACTATTTAATGCAGAAACTCATCGCGCGCGCCCGCTCGCACGCCCTCCCGCGCCAGACAGCATGCGGAACCATTAGGATTGGGCAGGCACAGATTATGAAACGGGCGCAATTGCACTGGCTGTAGGCGGTGCAGAAATATTGTCCGCCGATGTAATCTATTCTTAGCTAGATGCGGCACAAATCTAATCTTCGATAGCCAAGATCTGTAGCATAAATCTCTTGCTGCGAAAGTCTTATTTCGTTGTCCCTGCTTCGGGCAACACTTTTTTGTGCAGCACTCCGCATTTTCCGGCTTGTGGCATTTGCGCATATCTGGCTCATTGGGCTGTACTCATTAATACGTTATGCAGACCTTACGGAATGTCTATTCATTTTTAATTGGCGTGCTACGATGTGCTCCTCTAAGGCAGGAGGACCCTTGCGTCGTAGTTTTGTGGATTGGCGGTGCGAGCTCCATTAGTTAATGTGAGGTGCGGCAAGTCTGCCGTGACGAACGCGTTGCTTGAGCCCTTACACTGCAGCCTTCTCACGCTGATAAGATTTGTGGGATGCTGATGTCGTCGTTCCCACGACGCTGCTGCCCTCTCTTCCTCCAGCCCGTCCCCTAAACCCTTCGTGCTTCCATTAGCCCAATACGGAAGGTGAGAAGGCACACGGTTGCACGCATATATATAGTAAAATATGTCCGTTCGTGCTACAATTCACAGGCTACTGCGATTTGTTTTCTGATGAGCATGGTTCCGTGGATCCTATCAGCGGCCCTGCTAAACACTGCCGCTTCCCAGTATAGCAATGCTTCTGCCGTATCCGGATCCATAACGTACGATATTGAGCGCGCACCGCTACCTCGTAATGCCCTCGGTTTCTCTATTGGACCGGTATCTATTACAGAGATTGTTAAGTCGAACCTGACTACGAACTTGTTCGCTGCCTTGCGTAACATTTCTGGTGCTCCTGTCCCGATTCGCATTGGTGGTGCCGCATCCGACAAAGTGATTGCCCAAGAGGGTCTTTTAGAACCTTTCGTCCTCGACCCAGAAGCTCGCGATATCGATACTTTGTTTATTAGCAAACAATTCTTTGATCTCTGGAGCGACTACTTCCCGGAAAACACCCCATTCACCTACACCCTAAACTTCGCCAATTCCGAGAATGCGTGGGGAAATGCAACACTAGAGGCGCAATGGGCCATAGAATCGCTTGGCCCGTCTCTTCACCTCTTCGAGCTCGGCGACAGCCCGGATCATTATGCCTACCTCGCATACCGGAACGCATCTACATGGAATTCCACCACATACTCCACTGAGTTCCATGCCCTTGCTCGCAGTATTGTGGACTCGGACTTCTACCGTGATGCCAGCTCTCATCCTGCTTTCCAGGCAGGTGGATTCGCCGACCCTCCCGATGTTAGCGACCAGCAGTGGGAAAACGACGACCTCGATATCGTTAACATCACGAAGGCTGGCCTCAGTGAGTCTGGCCTCATTGGGTCGTATGCTGTTCACTTGTTCCCTGAGGCAGATACTCCGCCTATTCGTAAGGCTAAAATCTCGCTTGATTTACTGTCGAATCACGATGTCGTATACCAAAACCTTTCGCAGTACAAGATCGAGGCGCAAGCTGCCTCTGCTGAGGACTCAGAGCTTGTAATTTCAGCTGCCGGAGCCGTGGCAGGTGGCGCGAGCGGTGTCAGTGACACTTTCGGTGCGGCGCTATGGGGTGTTGACTTTGTTCTCACTGCCGCATCGCTGGGTATCCCCAAGACTTTCCTACACTTTGACGGCTACAGTCCAGACGCCCCAATCATCCCCGTGGACTACCAATACCGTGCTCAGAACTTGACTGCAGGCGTACGCGCCAACTTTTACACTAGCTTGTTTCTGGCGCATGTGCTGAGCGGTCCTTCTCAGCTCAATGTGGGCTCGATCCCCGACTTTAACTCGTCAACCCTTAGCGGGTTCGCTCTATTCGACGATAAGCACCAGTCTGGGCTGCAGAAGCTTGTTTTCATTGACCTCAACGTCTATAACTCATCATCAGCTCTTTGGAATCCAGCCTCGCAGTCGCGCAAAAATGATACATTGAGGTACCTGAATGAAACACGAGGTACGACAAACATTGTCGTATCAACCCCGTGGACGGCTGGAACAAAACTCAATGTAGTGCGGCTCGAGGGGCCCGGCACAAGCGCGCGCACAGATGTCCGGGTCGCAGGCCAGCAGGCTGACTCTTCTCTTGGAAGTCTTGTGGGTACTCCCCGTAACGAGACACTGACAGTGGGCTCTGATGGACGACTGGAGTTGCGCCTAAATCATGCCGAGGCGGTTCTGATCGAAAAGCCCACAGTTCATAATCGAACGTCGAACGCGACCACGGTTCCGCGGTCTCATTCTGAAGCCGTGGAGACAACAACTGTACGGAAGAAGAAGCAAAAAAAGGATAAGAAGAATTTGGGCACAAGTCTAGGTGTCAGTGGCACGGCCATGCTTCTAGCATCAGCATTCGCCCTGTTGATATAATAGTTTAGTTTAGTTTAATTTAATTTAATTTAATTCCCTACACAGCAGAAGTAAAAGTATGCATGGACTTTGACTGCTGTAAAAGCACTGTTGTTTTTGTTTAACTGTTCTATTTAAACACTGTTATAGGTTATGCGTGACAATGATCTTCGGCTAGCTCAATGTCAGTGCTTGTTGTATAGATATATATATATAATGCATGTAATGAAACCTGTTGTTCATTCAGAATCGATTACTCTGAGGGCTCGGCGTTAGCTTGCTTCTTTCTCTCTTCAGCCTCGGCAATTCCTTTGACCTCGGCCTCAAACCTCTCTTTCGCCTCGGCCTCGGACTTCTTCTTCAATTCTTTTACGTCCTTGAGCAAACCTTCAGCTTCGCCCAAGTCCAGCTTGGACGACGCCGGCATTCGATCCCAGCCCGAGGGGGCAGCTCCAGCTTGGGGACTCTTGTCGAGATACTGCGAAAGCGACTCTACACCGAGTGAGGAAGCAGAATTCGTCTCTTCTCTCTGTCGCTGAGGCGTCATGAGAGTATCCAATGATGCTCGGCTTGAGGTGGCGTCAGCAGCAGGGGGACTGGGCACGCGGTCAATAAGAGACCCCAATGGTGGCAGATCCTCAACTGTAACAGCATGGTTAGAGTCTTTACCGCGGCTCTGAGTCCCCGAGCTCGCCTCGGAAGAGTCGTGAGAGAGATGCCTCTGCAATGCAGTGCGCAGATCGTTTTCTGTGTCGGCCCCAAGATTCGGGCCACCAGACGGTCCACTCCTGGCTGAGTCGTCAGAATCAACATGGCCATCGTCGGCCAGCTCCTCTGGCTTACGAGGCTTCTTACTGGGCACAGCTTGCGAAATTTGGTCTGGGATCCACCTCGTTTCCACAGTAGGTTCGGCATATAATCCCTCTTTAGCGCACCTCTCCTGCTCCTCATCCATATCAGCAGCTGCCGTCGCAGGACGGCTCGAATCCTTAGGCTTCCCATCATCAGAATCTGCGTGGTGAGATGCACCCTTTGATTCAGGCCCAGGCTGTTCCTTGCGTTCTTCTTCCTTGAGTGGCTGAGCCTTGCTCTCATCGGAGGCTTCTTCCTTTTCAGGCGCTGCAGCCACGGGCTCCGACTCAGAAGCAACTTGTGGCTGGGTCAGTTCAGCCATGTGCTGGATTGGCTCTTTGCTTTCAGCAGTATCTGCATCTTTTGACGATGGAGCCTTGTCCGCACGAGCCGGGATCTCCCAGAGTGGCTTCTCCGCAGTTACGATGTTGAATTTCGGTTTTGCACTCTCTGGGAGTCTTTTGGCGCGTCGTGGGCCAGCAGCGCGGGCCCGCGGGTTTTTGGGCATGGCCTGCAATTGCGCTTCAGCACTCTCGTTGGCGTCGACTTTCTGTTCTGCAGGAGCAGACGGGGCCTCATCGTGGCTCTCTTGAGAGTCGTTCGAGCCAAAGCGCGGTCTGCCACCAGGAGGCGGGCCACGCGAGAGTGCCTCGTTCAAGTTGGCAAACATCGAGGCTTGTAGCGCAGAAATGCGTGAGCCTGCGGACCCCTCCTTGGGCTTTGGCCGCGGTACCGGCTTTGGCTTCGAAGCTTCGTTTTCCCGGAGGGCAGCCTCGAACCGCGACGCCAGTGCGTTCTTAGGCTTCGGCTTTGGCACGGGCTTGGGTTTTAGCTCGGGACGATGCTGAGGCCTCGGCGGCTTTGCTGCACCACCTTCTTTCGGATCTACAGGATCCGAAGCGCGACGCTCGGAGGTGAGGTTATCCGCATCGCTCTTCGGTAGAGAGTCTTTAGAGCTTGACGAAGTGCGTACGTTCTCATCTTGAGAGCTGTCCCCTACGGACGATTCGGCAGGCTTTTGCTGCGACTCCGAATTGGGGGAATCCTCAAGGCTGCGGTCGGCGACGCCTTGGGACAAACTCTCCTCATTTTCCTTCGGCTGATGCTTTTCAGCTTCGCCCTCTTCAATGACCTCTTTCGCATGTCCAGCCTTCGATGCTGATCCTGACTCGGGTGCGCTAGTCGCGGTCGGTTCGTGAGCGCTTGGCTCCACCACCTTTGGAGAATGGGAAGGCTGGTCTTTAATGACGTCCTTCGTATTCTCATTTCCCGCAGCAGGCACAGCGCCATCCTTTTTGTCGACGTCTCCTTTAGGGTCTTTCTCCTCACGGGTGGAAAGGTTTGTGACAGCATCATTGAAGGCCACGCGTTTCTTAGGCGAAGAAGGAACGGAATCATCGTCTGGCGCGACAGCAGCGGGTTCCACGAACTTATGAACATCCGAGCCGTGGCTCTGACGCAATTCTGACAGGTCTGCACTCAAGGTTTCCTCTTTAGAGAGGGCCGGGTTAACGTCAACACTCTGAGCTTTCACGACGTCTGACTTAGGCGGGCTAGCGGCCTCAGGCTCTGAGAATTTGCTGGAGCCGCTATCGACACTCTGATGCTTATCAATGCTACCGCTGCCAATGGTGTTCCCAGTAGTTGCTTCAGAGTCTGAGATTGTTTGCTTCTCTGGAGTTTGATCGCTCTGCGCATTGTCGCTCTCCTTTGTATCAAGTACTTCTGAGGCCTTATGCGAATGGCTCTGGAGCTCATCAGCTTCCAGCGGTGGCTCCTTGTCAACAGCATTCTGATCGTTGTCTGCGTCCCTGAGTACGTGCTCCTCATTCAGCACCGGGTGCTGGGCTGGAGCAGGAACCTCCTTTGTCGCGGCATGCTTCGCTTCGGCAGGTTCGGTGTCAGCAGGCTTAGCGTCAACAGCCTTAGCATCAACAGCCTTAGCGTCAACAGCCTTAGCATCAACAGCCTCGTCGTCGTCGTGTGAAAGCTTGTTTTCATCATCAGCCTGGCCCCTGTCTATATTGCGATGCGTTGAGGGCTCACGGTCCTCATGAGAGTCCTCCTCGGGCAATTCCTTTGTAGATTGATTAGAACCTGACTCCTGAGTGGGTTCAGCTGAAGCAGAGTTCCCTAACGCAGACTCGTTGGCGGTGGACTGCTTCTCAGGCGCCGGCTTAGACAGTGCAGACTGCTCTGTGTGAGAAGAATCCGAAGGTGCAGACTGATTTTTAGGTACAGAGCCACTGAATGCAGAGCTATCATCAGAAAGGGAAGAGCGTTCTCGCTCCTCGTTGTTTACCTCGTTGTTTTCCTCCTTGCGGTCCTGATTGAGGTCCTCCTTCTGCGTCTCCTGCTCAGGAGCTGGTGACTCGTTCTGAGGTGTAGATGATCTTGGCTTCCTTACGGGCCGCGTTGATGGTTTAGGTGGAGGAGCCGGAGTACTCTGCGGCACCTTCTGAGGCCCAAGCGCCGGGAAGCCGAGGCTTGCGGCTGTTTTGCCGCCAGGACCCTCCTCAGCGAGCCGCGCTTCGACGTCTTTAAAGCGCTGGACGGTAGACTCGTCGGCTGCAGCACCGGGCGTGTCGAGGGCCTCGAGTTCCGCGCGCAGCTCGGACGTTTGCCGCACATGCGGCGGGTCTGCTGGTGCAGGCTGGATGTGAATTGGGCGGCTAGCCGGCCGCGGTGGGCGGTGGGCAGGCCTCGGGGGCAGCGAGCCCTCTCTCGACGGCGCGGCGTCTGGCGATGCAGGCCCCGGGCGGGGCTCATTCTCTGGCTCGGCAGACTCGGTGCGATCGCCAGGCTCGGCGTGCTCGGCGGGCGACTGCGAAGTTCTTTGCGGGGCTGCGTCGGGTGCCTGGGCTGGCTTGCTCGACACATCGAAGTCGAAATCGTCCGCACCCGCGGGCTGGGCGTCTTTCGGGGCGCGGACGGGGCGACGAGACGGTTTCGGCGGGGGCTCCGACATTGCGCTGCTGCGATGAAGTTCTTGATCGAGGTCTGGGACGCGAAGTTGGCTTGTTTGCACCGGCTTAGGTCGTATACTGCGGGTCAGGCTGCGGGTTGGGGTAGCAGGGCGCACGCATCGAGCGCGCGTGGATCGCGACGGGCTGAGCGCGGCAGAATTGCAGCTCAGCTTCGCGCGATTTCCAGGAAGCCGCCGGCGCAAACGATCTGGGCCGATTTGTGGGGGGTTTTTTTTTGGAGAGACTTGCGGAAAATGGCCTCAAAAGCAAGGGTTCGCGGGTCCCGCCCCGCCAAACAGACAGCAGCAAATGGCGTCAGCCGCGGCGGGAGAGGCGGCAGATGGCTTGTATATGCATTTATTTTTCCGTGTCCCGAGGTCAATTGAGCGTAGGCTAGCTGCACGACCGAACTAGTGTTTTGGCAAATGCGCTAATGTGTCGTGTTGACTAGGTAGGGCACCTAAATACGTACCACACATGCAGGCTGCCTGCATAATGTCGAAGTGTTGCCCACCATCCCTGAGCCCAAGAAATCCAGCATGCGTCTCCATGAGCAAGCGAGTTTTAACTGACGACCTACCTAGTACATACTTCTTGAAAAATCTCTTTTCACTAGACAAGCCCATAATATATACTTCTAATAAGGTCCCGCTCAGCAGGTCCTGCTCAGCAGGCAGGCAGTCTAACGAGTAACGCCCTACTCAGTAAACCACTGGGTAAACCACTGGGTAAACCACTTAGTATTTACTTTTAGCTCCGCCGAGCCCAGCGCTAGCTCGCCTAGGCACGGATGCTGGGCCTGGCGCGGCGTAATTACTGGTTTGCGAAATACGAGAAACTACGTAGGGTCCAAGACGCTGCTGCTGGACGGGGTGCGCAAGACGACGGGCTGCGCTATCTCGCGGCCCCGCCCGCGCCACAAGTCTGTCACATCTACACTGTCACGTCTACATACTCACCCGAGCACAAGACGGAAGATGTCGTTGTGCACGAAGTACTGCTCGCCCTCGGGAACAAGGTGGAACACCTGCGTGTAGCCCTTGGGGTGGGGCTCGTCGTCAATGACCAGCTGGCCCGTGACCATGACGATGACGTCGCGCTGGCCAGGCGTGCCCGGCTGGGCGTCGAGCGTCGAGATGCGGTGCTGCACCTTCTGGAACGGCAGCTCGACCAGCTTCTGCACAATCGCCTGCGCGCCCTGCACCTGGTTTGTCTCGAACGTCATCATCGACGCGTCGCGGTAGAGCGAGATGAGCGACGAGCGGTCGGTCTCGAACTGCTGGTAGTACACCTGCACAAACTGCTGGGCAAGCGCGCTGAAATCAAACGACATTTCTCCTGCAAACACGCGGTTAGAGTTTGGGTGTGTCTGAGCGGCGACCCAAGCGCTGGGATCATTGCTGTGTGACGTTTGTTCGCCCTCCTATGGCTGGGCCCCGTCCCTGCTGCCCCTCCGCCACATGACCCCAACCGCTGTTTGGGCCGGGGCTAGGGGTAGGCGGCCCGCATGTGGATCCGCGCACACACTCACACTGGATCGTAGGGCCAGGCCAAGCCCAGGACGCAGGCCGCGCGCCGCGCGCCGGCTCAGCGCAGAAAACATACGCACAATGGCCAGGCTAAGAAAAAGGTGTAGTGTAAACGGACTGTTAAACATGCCAGTCCTGCACCACTGCCACAGGCGCTAGCTTGAGATGCAAGGTGTGCATCTTCCAAGGCGTTGATTCGCGCCGAGGGCTCTGCACTCAACCACACAAAAACCTAGTCGCAGAGGAGTCGCGCCGCCTTCTGAGCTCCAAAAAAATGCGCCGCTCTGCGCCTACTCGCCGCAGGCCGGCGGCGCACCGCCGCTTCGCTGAGAGCCTGCCTCCCCCGTGTGGCCCTTAATCTCCACCCCGCGGCCACTCACACAGGCCTGCACTACGCGTCCGGCTTTGGCAATTCAGGCCCGCAATGTCTGCAGGCGACAGCGTGCTCGACGGATACAAGCAGACTGCGTCGTGGGTAGAGCAAGGCATTGAGTGGCTCGATGACCTGTCGGACTTCTACAAGGAGCGGGCGGCCATTGAGCGCGAGGCGGCGCAGCGGCTCGAGTCGCTGACGTCGAAACACTTCGCCAAGAAGGCCAGCGTCACCGTGGCCGTGAGCGTCGGCGAGCACCCGCTCACGACGCCCGGCTCGCTCGAGAACATGAGCCTGCAGGCGTGGACGGAGACGCTGAACCAGACGTCGCAGATGGCGAACGAGCGCCGCGAGCTCGCGGACGAGCTTGCCCAGCGCGTCAGCGCCGAGCTCTCCAGCACGCAGACGCGCTTCGAGGACCTGCTGCGCTACTACAAGAAGTTCTACGAGGCGCTCGAGACGCGCCGCGACAAGATCTACCACCACCTCAAGAAGCAGAAGCAGCACTACGATGCGACGTGTGAGTCGCTCGAGACGGCGCGGGCCAAGTCCAAGAAGAGCGTAGAGGCCCGCGAGCACGAGATGCACAACGCCAAAAACAGCTACCTCGTGCAGATCAACATCGCGAACCGCATGAAGGACAAGTACTACCACGACGACCTGCCCGAGCTGCTCGACGCCATGCAGCGCATGAACGAGGCCCGCGTCGCCCAAACAAACCATATCTTGCAGAACGCCGGCGACTGGGAAAAGCAACGTCTAGGTAACTGCATCACTGCCCTAGACTCGGCGCTGCAGACGCTGGGGCGAAACGACCCCAAGCTCGACAGCCATATGTACGTCGAGCACAACAGCAACGCAATGCGGTGGAGCGACCCGCCGGACTTCTTGTTCGAGCCAAGCCCCATCTTCTACGATAACGACGAGATGTTCGCGAAGGACGAGGAGGCCCAGCGCTACTTGGCGGCACGCCTAAGCGAAGCGAATACGAAGAGCGTCACGGCCACGTCCGAGAGCGAGAAGGCGTTGAAAGGGTTCGAGCAGGCCAAGCAAAGCGCCGTAAACGCCGACTTCGGCGGTATGCCCTCGGGCCAGGCAGCGCCGCTGCTGCGCGCCGAGGCCAGCGGGCTGCAGAAGCTCGTGGAGGCAGAGACGAACCGGTTGGAAATAGAGGTCGAGATCGAGGCGATCGAGGCGGCTACGGCCGCCGTGGATATGTCGCATGTGCCGCAGGCCCGCGTGAAGACGCACCGCACCATCTTCGGCAAAAAGAAGGAGGTCGTCGAGGTCGTGCGCGACGGCGCGAATGCAGGGCATTCTAGCCGCTCTCTCGGCCTAACATCGCTGCTTGCGCGCACTTCTCTAAGACAGGGCCACGGTGCCGACGGCGGCGGCGGCGGCGGCCCCAAAGCTAACGTGCTCTACAACTTCGAGGCTGGCGCCCCAGGTGAGCTCTCGGTGCAGGCAGGCAGTGTTCTGGATCTCGTTGCTGGCGACGACGGCAGCGGCTGGGTCAAGCTCAGCACAGGTGCTGAAGAGGGTCTTGTGCCGGCGTCCTACGTTGAGGTCCTGTTTGGCGGCCGCGAGACTGCTGCTGCTGCCGCGGCGCCGCCACCACCGCCTCCATCACGAGGCTCCAAGGACCGCAAAATGGTCGCGTTGTATGACTATGAAGGCAGCGACGGCCAGCTGTCTATACGGGCGAACGATGTCATCACGATAGTGAGCGACGACAACGGCACGGGCTGGACAACCGGCGTTTTGAACGGCCAGCAGGGCATATTCCCCACATCGTATGCGCGGCCAGCATGAGGACTACGTATATACAAAGCTAAAAAAAGGCTACAACATGTATTATTGAAGCGCACGCGTGCTCTTCCTCCACTCCCTGTCTGTCATAAAGGTCATAAATATCATAAAAGGTCATAATTGGGGAAACGGTGCCGCCACGCCGTGGTATTTCTGTTCACAGAAAAAGTCGATCACGTCCTGCGCGCTTTCAGGCAGCTCGGCTCTGGTCGCGCCGTTCGTCAATGGCCCTACCACGGCAAACGGCGGAACCACCGTGTTTGGCGGGACCACTACACAATCCT
Source organism: Entelexis vaccinii (assembly GCA_004125185.1). Classification (NCBI taxonomy): domain Eukaryota; kingdom Fungi; phylum Ascomycota; class Dipodascomycetes; order Dipodascales; family Trichomonascaceae; genus Entelexis; species Entelexis vaccinii. The sequence continues at coordinate 1,932 of NRDX01000046.1, read as the reverse complement.
TGATGATTGCGAACCGGCCAATGGTACAATTGTCGCCAATTGCAACGTGCGACCCCACAGACGCGGCCTCAAGGCGCGTTCCCTTGCCGACATATACACTGTCTCCAATGATCAGCGGGTAGAAGGTGCTGTTGCGCTGGGCCGGCCACAAACACGCGTTTTCGTCAAGCACAACAAAGCGGCCCCAACTTATGACGGCCTTGCCGTTGTTGCGCTCGCCGTGGACCTCGACGCCGGGCCCAATGAAGCTCGTGCCTTGGTTGACCACGAACTGCGGGCCCTGCACGCGCGCGGCCTTCGAAATGACATTCCCGCTCCGCGAATACGTGTACTCCATAAAGTGCACTTTGCGGCCCCGGCCCTTTCCTCGCCAGAAAACGTCTCCCCGCCCCTGGTACGCGCTCGGAAACTCCCCCAAATCTCGGCGGTTTCGATCCACCCAGTCACGTTCGACGCGAATCGTGATGACCGGTTTCGACCTGCCCCCAGGGGAACCAGGGGACCCCCCTGGGCGCTCACGTGGTCAGAAAACCAAAACACGACCAGCGCATAGACGCGACGTGGAAATTGGCCGATCACTATACGCTGCAGTTCCCCGCGTTTTCCGATCGAACTTCTTTTTATTTTAGCATGATTTTCCAGCTGCACTGCGGATTCCAGAGCTACGACTGGGGCAAGCTCGGCGACGAGTCGCTTGTGGCCCAGTTTGTCGAAGCCGTGGATCCGAACACGACGAACAAGGACACGCCGTACGCCGAGCTGTGGATGGGCTCGCACCCGAAGCTCTCGTCCAAGCCGCTGGACGGCGGATACGACTCTCTGGACCTGCGCGGCATTGTTGAGCGCCATCCCGAGGCGCTGGGCAAGAAGGTTTGTGACGCGTTCGGCGCTGGCGAGCTGCCGTACCTGTTCAAGGTGCTGTCGATCCGCAAGGCGCTGAGCATCCAGGCGCACCCGGACAAGGCGCTCGGAAAGGTGCTGTACGAGCGCGACCCCAAAAACTACCCGGACCCGAACCACAAGCCGGAGATGGCCATTGCGCTCACTGACTTCGAGGGCTTCTGCGGGTTCCGGCCTTTGGCCGAGATTGCCGGGTTCCTCGACACTGTGCCCGAGTTCGTAGAGCTTGTTGGCGCCAAGGTCGCTGAGGAGTTCAAGTCCGGCAAAGATGCCGACGCAAAGGGCGCCCTGAAGCATCTGTTCACGGCCGTCATGACGGCTAGCGACGACAAGGTTGCTGAGCTCGCGCCAAAGCTGGCTGCACGCGCAGCGAAGGAGGGCGCTTCGTTCGCGGGCGGTGAGTCTGCTGGTGCTGGCAAGCCGCTGGCCGACTTGCTCGTGCGCGTGGACAAGCAGTTCCCGAAGGACATCGGCCTGTTCTGCGGCGGACTCATGCTGAACTACGTGCAGCTAAAGAAGGGCGAGGCGATGTTCTTGCGCGCTAAGGACCCGCACGCGTACATTAGCGGCGATATCATCGAGTGCATGGCCGCCAGCGACAACGTTGTGCGCGCCGGCTTCACCCCGAAGTTCAAGGACGTGCCTACGCTTGTCGACATGCTCACATACACCTGTGCGCCCGTCTCCGAGCAAAAAATGGTCCCGAAGCCGTTCCCGCAGGCGCAGGGCGGCGAAACAAAGCTGTTCGACCCGCCCATTGACGAGTTCGCCGTCGTGCAGCAGCATAATAAGGCCGGCGAGACAACCCACCTCACAAAGCTCTCTGGCCCCACCGTGTTCCTCGTCACTGAGGGCGAAGGCACCATCGTCTCCGAAGGCAAGGAGATCCCTTACAAGCGTGGATTCGTGTTCTTCGTTGGCGCTGGCACGGAGCATGCAATTGATGACTCTGCGCTCCTCTTTAAAGATCGCTAAAAGGCTATCCTGAACCTAATGCCACTTGCAATCGTTACATTGGTGGCCAGCTCATGA